>VZTM01027893.1:304700-331791 GCA_013400555.1 Jacana jacana | reverse complement strand
GACGGCCCAGGGCCAGCAGTTCCACTGCCACAAGGCCGTGCTGGCCTCCTGCTCCCAGTACTTCCGATCCCTCTTCTCCAGCGGCGGCGGGAGTGGAGGGCACCCCCACGCCCTGGGACTGGGGCCCGGCGCCCAGGACGGGCTGGGGGGGCCGCCCAAAGAGCCGCCGCCGCCGCAGCCGCAGGAGGAGCCCGGCACCCCGTCCTCTTCCCCGGAGGACAAGCTACTGGCCAGCCCGCGGGCCATCAACAACCTGGTGCTGCAGGGCTGCTCGTCCATCGGGCTGCGGCTGGTGCTGGAGTACTTGTACACGGCCAACGTGACCCTCTCGCTGGACACGGTGGAGGAGGTGCTGTCGGTCAGCAAGATCCTGCACATCCCGCAGGTCACCAAGCTGTGCGTGCAGTTCCTCAACGACCAGATCTCGGTGCAGAACTACAAGCAGGTGTGCAAAATCGCCGCCTTGCACGGCCTGGAGGAGACCAAGAAGCTGGCCAACAAGTACCTGGTGGAGGACGTGCTGCTGCTCAACTTCGAGGAGATGCGCGCCCTGCTCGACTCGTTGCCCCCCCCCGTCGAGTCGGAGCTGGCCCTCTTCCAGATGTCCGTCCTCTGGCTGGAGCACGACCGGGAGACCCGCATGCAGTACGCCCCAGATCTGATGAAGCGCCTACGCTTCGCCCTCATCCCGGCGCCGGAGCTGGTGGAGCGGGTCCAGTCGGTGGATTTCATGCGCACCGACCCCGTCTGCCAGAAGCTGCTGCTGGACGCCATGAACTACCACCTGATGCCCTTCAGGCAGCACTGCCGGCAGAGCCTGGCCAGCAGGTGAGGGGGGCGGCGGGGAGCAGGGCGGGGGACGCCATCCCTCCCTCACAGACGGCTCCTGGCCGCGGNCCGACACCGCCAAACTTCGCGTCCACTCCGCTGGGCCCGCCGGCGGGGCCGTTGCGGGCGGAGGCGGGGGGAGGCCGCGTCCGAGAGCGGGTGGCCTCGTCGGAGGTGCCAGTGTCCGCGGGTCCCTTGGCTGCCCCGACCTGGTGGTGGCAGCTCCCTCAGCCGGCGTGGCTGGTCCATGGGGCTGGCGAGTGGATGTGGGGCTTCAGAGTCGGTGTGAGGAACCTACGCCTTGGGAACCTGTTGTAATTAATTTATTACAGGCCGTGTTTATTTATTTTCCCCCCACCCCCCTCCAATGTTACTCCTTCACAAGGAGTTGTGTCTTCAGGGTGTTTTGAGCTGCGATACGCAAGTCCTAAATCTAATTAATTATCTTCATAACTAACCTCGTTATTGGCACACACCCTGCTGTCACTGATGTTCTGGCAATGTCCGTATTGTGCGTGAAAACTTGTGACTTCACAGTCCTTATATCCATGACGTGTCAGTTATTTTCCTTTAATAAGGTAATGAATCATGATGTCAAAGATTGACAATATGAGGTTGGTGTTAGGGACTAGAAGCACAGTATGTAGTTTAATGAGCAGTAAATACACCCAAATGAAGGGGATATTTATTTTTCTCCTTCTGTATACTTCATTTCCTTCAAAAATGGAGAGATAATACCATCTTCCAAGTGCAGGGGCATGGTGGTGTGGTGGTGCAGGAATCGAAGCACACTTTGTATTTTTCAGCTTTTTAACTAATAGGTGGATATTATTAATGACTTAACAGCAGCAAGAAAAACTAGTACATTATTAGATGTTTTAGATAATTTACGCTCTGTTAGCATTAATGCAGAGGATTCTTTATATCTTCATGTAATGGGTACCCTGATGATTTAACTTTGCAAATGCTGTGCCTTCTTTTATTATCTCTGGCTAGCTCGCCCTGTTAGTGTTTTGTTGTGCTTATCTCCTTGCCGTCTGATTCCCACTCCAAAATCCTACAGTAAAAAACAAACACCAGCGTGTTGCAGTGTAAAGTATTTTTGAGCCGCCGCCGTCGTAGCTGGTGCCTACCCTTTGCTTTTCAGTATTCAAAACTGTTGACTTTTTCAAAAATGCAAACCCCACCACCTCCTCCTCAGCCGAGACGCTGCACGCCGCCGGGGGCATGCCGGGGCTCGTGTCCTGGTGGATTGCTGAGATACCAGCCGGCTTGGTTCAGTGAAGATACCTTCCAGCTTCACTGGTCCATGTCATTTGAAGGATATGTAGTGGTGTTCTGACCACTGAATGCTTACAAGTGTCATGGATGCTGCAAGAATCTGATACCTCTGGTGCTGGGAGCTGGCTTTGCCTGTAAGCGGGAGCCTACACAAAAGGAGCGCGCTTTAAGTAGACCTAGATTAGACTCTGAGTGGCCCTCACTTAATGACCTATGTAGGACACCAAATATCACAAATACCATGTCTTTTATATGGAATAGTTCTGAACGTTTGTGCAGACAGTGGTATTCCAGAGACCCTTAGCCATAGTGAGTGAAAACCTACCGTCACCCTCTCAACTTTAGCGTGTATCTAATGACAGCGGCGGCCTAACTAGCTTCTCTTGATTGGGTTCTTTGGTGGCAGTGAAATCAGAGCAAAAAAAAAAAAATTCCATTTCTCTTGTTTATAAATCACCAGGCATTAGAACTTACTTAAAATGTTAAAATGTTTGAGAAGTTGAAATGCTCTGTGATACAGAATAGAAATGGTTATTTTGATTTTTGAGCTTGGATAATATTCCTGAGAATTCATAAAGGTCATGAAGGCCCATCTTTGGATCTTAATCACGTCAGGATTTCATCAGGCTGCTTAGGTCTACAAATGCCTTCTTAAACATGACTGAAGAAACGTAAGAAACCTACACAAGCCTGTAGAGATTTCCAGACTTGTCCTTCCTGTTACTCATAGTTTCTCTAATGTTGCAATTTTAACACTGATTCAGTGAATTTTTTTTAAGGAAGAAAATCTGCAAAGAATTCCTTACTGTTTTAACAAACAGTGATGTATGTGTGCAAATAGGTAAGAATTATTATGCAGGGAAGGACTTTAAAACTTTGATTAGCTTTTCTGTGAGCTCTGGCAACCTTGGTAGTTTGGAATTTAAAGTTTAATGAAAGGCCACTCACAAACCATTCACATGTCTTTAGGAAGAGATTAACTGTTCCTCTTGTGCAGTGTAATACATCCTGCACGCTACCCTGTGGGTTGGTGAGGAACACAAGCACCACAGTGCCATGGGCACCTGCTTACTGCCTGGTGAAGAAATTCAGAGAATCACACTCAGAACATATGACTAATTTTTCTGCATTTTTTGAAAAGAACAGTATATATATATTTTTTTTTACTTTTTTTTTTTTTTTCTGTAACATGCTACTTTAAGAAAGTGTGTACACATATGCACCTGTATCTCCATACACGCAGTACCACTTTGGAGTACTTTGGAAATGGGGCTACTTAAGTTTTTTAGGTGTAACAAGTATAATAGGAAGCTCAAAATGTGGTGATTCTCCTCTGAAATGTAACCGTCAACATAGCACTGTTTCTTTCTTTAAGCTCATTCTTCATGTGGTAAATCACATGTGCTCAATTTTCTGACAAATGCCGAGTTTTTGCTGTTGTCAGGGCTGGAGGAGAGTAATCTTGGATCACAAGAGCCAGTGTCTGCAGAGTTATTTATAAAGTTTGTGCTACAGATGCAGATCCTGTTGTACAAGTGATGCTGGGGCTGGTTGGTACCTGGATTGTCTTTTGTGCCGTGGTGAAGAAGCACAGTGTACCTGCAGGGAGAGCAAATTTTGTGTTGATGAAATTTCCCGAGGGAAGGTAGCACTTGAACACCCTCGTGCATTTTTTTGTAAAATAATTTTTCAAAGCATGGCAATTAAAAGATCATTGTTTAAAAAACTGGGCATTGATGTTCCTGACAAGTGAACCTGGCAGTGCACTCTGAGGCTTAGGACTTTACCACGGGGGAGCTGGGTGCTTTGGCTCTCATCTGATGTTTCATCAGGTGCTCAACTCTAAGCAAAGTTAATGATTTTGTTCACTTTGATTTTCCTATCCCTGTTTAATGCTGGAGCTTTCTGGCCTCTGTGATCCTCACCTACCATAGGGCCTCAGCACATAAGTCACTTATTGAAGGGTCTTGAGGCACAGTCAGTTTTGACATTGGTAGGAAAAATCCCAGCTGATTTTGGCATGGAATGGGTAGGGCCCATTATGGTGGCCCTGACCGTTAGTCTTAAGTTGTGTTTGTCTGTCCCTGAGAGACACAGGTAACTGCTGCGTCATGTTCTCTTAAGTTCTGGGAAGAAAATGCATTTAGATACAGGAATGTTCATCTTTCTGTTATTTATTTGACTCTTGGGACTTCACTGGAGTATTGAGTTGAATAAAATGTCTCTGTGCTTTATTGTGTAATATATTTTATATAATACATGGTATGTGTTTTCAATTTTTAAAAAGTTCTGGGTTAGAACATTACCATGTTGCTGGAAGAATTTCACTTTTAAAGATGAGTGAGCTAGTGAGAATTATTATTGCTTCCATGTTTACTTGCAACAATGAAAATGGTTAAAAACATATCACTGCTCTGAAATGCCTAGCTTTTAACTTTGATTTTGCTTGTGCTAATGCACATTACAGCTGTAGACAGAGAATGGGGCATTGCAGAAAAAAAATACTTGAATTGTGGGGCTTATTATTACATGCTTTACCTAAATATTGTTGCCTTTCTATAGACATGGCCACGACTTTATGGTTTCACTCACCTGTAACTATTTACAATGACTTGTGTTCCAGCCAGACAGGAGAAATTGGCTGGGTGGGAAGAGGCAGCCTCCTTCCAGCCCGGGAGCTGTTTGTTGGCTGCAGGACACACACAGTTCCCCTCAACATCCACGGGCCTTTGGGCTGGTCCGCTCCTTCCAGGATTTGCAGGCAGAGCAGCAGTTTGTCTGTACAGCAGCTGTCTGTACAGCTGCATCAGGGACCTGGAGGCAGAGGGGAGTGAGGAGAGTAAGGATGGGAGAGAGGGGAAAATTCAGGAAAAGGAAGGAATTACAATACTCCAGGGGAGAAACAGGACATAAGTGGTGGAACCAAGGAAGTACAAATGAGGGAAAAGGGGAGAGAAGAACAGGCTGGAAGGGAGAAAAGTGAGAGAAAAGGATACCAGACAGGAAAGGAGACAAGTGAAACAAAAAAGACCCCAGCAGATAAAACAAGAGAAACAAGAGAGAGAATGAAACAATAGGAAAAAAACTCCAACTAATTCTTGGCAGAAACAGCATCTGTTGTCAATAAGAGCTGAGCATTTCAGTTTCTGGAAAAGCTATTTCAGATGTGGGGGAGGAAAAATGGCCAGGGATCAAGCAAGTGACCTGAGATGGGAAAAGTCAGAGGCAGGAAATATGGAATTAAAGAGTAAAAGAGAAAGGAGGGAAATAAAAAGATGAAGAGGCAAGAAGGCTAAGCCTGACCGTGCTGTTTTCTGGATTCAGCAAAGTCCCAGCACGTACAGACCCAGCTGTTTTTCTATACTTTTGTTCCCTGAACTGCTAGACCTTGGGGAGATGAGAAGTGCAAATTCTGGTCCTGCTGAAGCTAATTGAAGAGGTTTTTATTTTTCTTTAATTTCAGCAGGGAGAGGGTATCATCCATGCTGCTTGGTGTTGGGTAATGTTAGTGAAAGTGACAGCAAATTAAACAGTGACAGGTGATGAAGATAAGGCCAGTTTTCACTCAGCAGGAAGGTGGTAAGTGTTGAAGAAGGAAAATGTAAAGTGATGAACAGTGTGAGACACTAGCATTTATGTGGAAGACATACCAAGTCTGTTTTACTGTCTAGAGAGGAGATTAAAAATTTGAAGAAACTGGTTACATCCCTTGGCAATTAAATAATTTCCTTCTTGAATACACTATTTGTCTACCAATCTCACAGACTGTGGATCAAATTTATCTCTTTTTTTTGCTAAGGTTTTTGTAGGATCTGAGTGGGGCACGTTTAATGATTGGAAAAAAATTTGCTTGCTTATCACTGAAATTGTACGTTTTAGTAATAGCCACCTGCTTGTCACTTTGTGACCCTGACACCAATATTTTTAACTAATACTTGTACTCATGGTTAATTGCAATGGAGAAATAGTTCCGAACCGAAATTAACGTCTGGGTAAAAAACATACCTTAAAATGTATGTGAATTATGCACATTTGTGTTATGGGGGGGATGCAGTGAATGTGAGGCTCGGGTTTATTTTAGTGGGCTTTGGGTCAGGTCGTACGTGCCCGAACTAATATCAGGAAATTGTACCTGTGCCAGGACTCTCTCGGCTGAGCTGCAGAAGGGAGACTGACACATTAGAGGCTGCAGGGAAGTGAACCACAGACCTATAGTCAGTTTAATCCTAGTTAGTCGCACCTACTTGCCTTACTTGCCTTTTGTGCATTCGTTTGCCTTTGGAGACAGGCTAGTGCTGAAGTGTGAGCAGAGAGATGCTAAGCATCCAAGAGGGAGGGAGGCCTGGAGCTCAGGTTGCTGTCAGGGGCAGCACCATTGTCCTAAAAGGACTGCTGTGGGTCAGGCAAGTCCTTTGGAGACTCCTTAAAATGTCTATGTCCTGGCTAGTAAAATCTTTAAGACCTGTGGTAGTGTTGGTGGGAGCCCTTCTCTTGGCCCAGTCAGAGTACTCGTTAGGAGAAACAAAATTTATAAAGAGTATTTAATGTTTTTTCTTCTGGGCAACCATTTCTCCAACAGCTGTAGATGGAGAATGGGGGCAGTGTGTGGGTACTGCCCTTTCCCTGCCAGCTGGTGTCCTGGTCAGAGGTACTAGCTGGAGTAGTCTCCTTTGTGAACTGCCAGCCTCTCCTGATTTATGTCCTTAGGTGACACATAGTCCCAATACCTCCAGCTCCTCCCCCAAATCCTTTTGCTCCAGAATGTCAAAATCCCCTACTTCAAAGCCTTTTGAATATCCAAGCTACTTGTTTTTCCTTATCAGTCTCCCTCATAAGCTCTTCCTTGTTCCCAGGCCACTCTGCCAGGTAGGGCTCTTCCCCAGACCTGTCCTACCTGAGCTGGACCTCTTCCTGCTCCTTTTTTCCATTCTCTTCTACCATGGCCCCTGGCCCCTCAGTGCCCTCTTCCACCAGACTCCCTGCTTCACACACAGCAAAGCTGACTGCTCCAGACCTCTCAGCTTGGATCTCCAGAGGCTGCTGCTGTTGGTTGGGCTGTGCTACTCCTCACTTGAAGCACCTTCCTCCCTCTCTGAGGCTGCTGCAGCCAGCTAAGTTGGTCCTTCTCCTCCAACTCCTGTGGGAGTGCCACCTGCTTTTGTTTCCTGCGAAGGGGCTGGGAATGCAGGCACAGGCTGCATCTACTAAAATTCACCTGGCAGAATGCTGCGGCAAAGTAGTGGAAGATGTAAAACCTGGTACACCCGGTGCTAGTGCACAGGGTGCCAGTGGGGTTGGTCTTTGCACCCTTCTCCCCTTCTATATTTGTAGAGCACAAAGAGATGTATCTGCATCTCTAAAGTCTTTTTTTTCTGAGAAGGGAACTCTTTCATTGGATCTCAATTCACCTTGATCTAGAGGGAAAATTAAGTTAATTTAGAAAAAATAATCTTACTAAAACCACTCAAACTGAGGGCAAAGTGCCTGGCAAAACAGCATCTTCCGTCTCACTTAAGCAAAGGTGTCCCTTCCCACCACCTGCATCACTCTGTGCAGCTCACATACAAATCCTGCAGCTCCCTAAAAGAGTGGAGCTGACTCCATGAGCTCCTGTGCTGTGCTTGCCCATGCTTTGGCAACACGGGACTGTCCTGTCAGGGACAACCTGAGTCACAGGCTGTGTAGAGCCTCCTAGACAAGGAAGTTCCCTCTGAAATGATGTTATTCTGGTATGAATTACACTTAGGGTGTACCATGCACAAACAGAGTGCTGTAAGATCATGGTGAGTATCAGACACCCCTGTTTGCCTACATGTCCTATCTGAGACTTTTCTGTTCACGCTTTGCCTGATGTACATCCCCATTGCGTGATGGATAGATAGAGGAGAGGGTCTTTGAAGGAAAACTGTGGCCTGGGGGTACTATGTTTTTTTTTTCTTATAGCAGAGGAATACAGAGGTTCCAAGTCTGTAATTGCTGAGCAGTAAATGGAACAGAGCTGTGATGGTGTAGTTGTTTGGAAACAGAGAAAATACAGCGAGCCTTAGGGGCAAGGGGAGTGAGGAGAGCAAACCTGGAACATGAAATCAACAGAAAATAGTTTGCCAGGAAAAAAGCTTTGGTTCTGTTAAACTCACATTGCATTAAAAAAAAATTCTCATGATCTGTAAAAAAACCAGTTAATCTTTTCAAACAATTCCTGTGTTTTAAAAATCAGACCATTTTGTAACTAGCAGTTTGTTGTTTTCCTTTGCAAAGTATGGCCAAAGAAGGTTGACCATAGAAGTTAGTAGGAATCCTGAATGAAAGTTTTGAACTGGACTCCACCGCTCTGCAAACGTCTCTCTGTTGATGGTTTTGTTGAAACAGATTGTGGTAAACCAGTATTACAGGTTTGCCAAAGAACCATCTAAAGAAATTAAAGAGTATGGGAAGTTGAAATCCATTAGTAGATACTTCCTGGCATCATTTATCATATTTGCTGCCTTCCCAAAATATTCTTTAAAGGCTGTCATGCCTAGTACTTAGTAGTCAACACTTTTTGCTATATTCTTGGAAAGCAGACAGTAAACTTTGAGCAAATGTTATCAGCTGCCAAGTTCAATGGGAACAGACGGTTTGCACTGGAGCTGGAAGGAAATAGAAGTTGGTGCTACAGTTCTTCCTGTATTCCCTGACTGCTGTCTTCTTTCAGAAGCAAAATTGCTGGACAAAGTAACCATTCATAGGTGAGGCAGCAGCAAGGTGTGTTTCTTCTCCTTGATTTCCTAAGGAAAAGGAGCCTCAGCTGGGGAGGACACAGCCTCTGATAGAGACCTCCTGTTGTCATAGGTATCTGATATAGAATCAAATGAAAAAAAGGAACTTTCTTACTTTTCACAGTCTGAAAGTCAAAAAGAAGAGTTGACTGGAATTTGGTAGGGGGAAAAATAAGGATTTGACCACCCTGAAGCATTCTATAAACATTTCCATTTCCATCACCTCTGTCTAAAACAAACAAACAGAAAACAACAACAACACCCAAAAAAGGAGGAGGTGGGGAAGGGAAAGGCAAACTACAAGACTGTCTAGCTTTGGCATTTTATTCAGTTGTATTTTTAAGGGTGTTCAGGATTTAAGATTTTTCAGAACTGCCAAAAACATGGACAATGGGTTGTTTGCGTAGTTTTGCCAACAAGATTCATGGCATGGGAGGTTTTGTGACTCATTTACCAATATAAACTTTGGTAGTAAAATCCCTTACAGTGCTTCAGATGTTCACTGCATGGCTGGTAAAGATAGACATCTTTAGATAGACAATAGATAGACAATATTCAGATCTCCATGGATTTAAAGAGTAGTGGTCAAATGATCTATTTGTGTAGGTGTCATCACTATAGAAGCACTATTCATGATTTCCCATAGGCAATGCATCTATTAAAGCCTGTCTCAAGGTATAAAGAACAACGTTGTTGTATACAGGTACAGCAACCCTGGCAGGACTCCATATGGGAAAGCTACTGAACATCCTTCTGGGGAACTGTACCAGTCCCTCTTAATGTGAAGACCAAGCTGGTAAGACAGGGAGAGAAAAAATGAGAAGAATGTTCCTGTGTGTTCCTCCCAGAGGTACGCTGATGGTAGATGCCACTCCTTTAGGGTAGTCTTCCACCTCTAAGCTATCTTAGTTCACGGGTTCTTATCCCAAAAGGAAGGGGTGTTCACTGTAAAAATCCTCCAGCTGGAAAAATACCCTAGCTCTTCAAGATATAGTTGGAGACCATTCTAGAGACCTTCTCAGCAATGAGATTGGTTTAATAATAAAAATTTAGAGCTCCAGACATAAACATTATAAGTTATGTTAATACAGGGAATGGAAAATTTCTTGGCAACTGTAGAAATAAAAACATATAAAGGAAACTTTCACTTGTGAGATAACTTTGCAACAGTTCAGTGTGGCCTGCCAGGCAAAAGGTTCACTTACCTTTAGACTTTTGCCTTTTAGAGAGACACAAAGGAAAGATTGTTGTTGGAACAAAGAGAGACTCGCCTTTTTTTTTTCTATGTATTTAAAAATAAATAAATATTTCATTGGAGAAAAGTAAACTTTGGAGTACATTCAAAAGACGAAAATAACAATATCTGCAGCAAATCATTCTCAAAGTTTATGTTTTTAAACTTCAGTCTGTCAATGGCCAGCAATGTACATTAAATGAGCAGGAGAGGGGTGTCTCTTGGGCATCACTGAACCTCTTCAGGGAATGTTACAGTGAAAAATTCATTCATAAAGCAACATTCATATGTTCAGCATATATTTTAATGTATTTTGAACCTAAGAACTAAGTGAATTCTTGGTGGCAACTTGCCAGTGACCTAGATAATCTTCAGCATGCTTTAGGTTTTGACAAAACTGAGGTGTTTTAGGTCTCTACTTTGCCCATAAGGAGGTGGATATTCCTGATGGGTCAGAGTTCCAGCAGAAATGTGTATCTGCAGGACTTGTTCTGGTGACTGTGAGACCTGAGGTCCTTCCCTTGACAGTGCTATAGATGAGGAAGAAATTCTGGATGCATATTTACCTATAGGCTGCGGTGTTCATTAATTCATTTTATGTGATAACAAAGGCTCACAGAATTTCTCTGTCCAAAATAAATGTTACATTGTATCATATGGTTTTCATCAGGTTCATGGTTAAACTCTTGGATAATTATATTTTCTCTGTATTATTTCTGTATGTTGCTAATCATGGCTATATTTACAGTCAACTGCAGTAGCCAAAATCCATTGAAATAAGCACTTTTCTTATAATACTTTTGTTGTACTGAAGTACCTGTCTGGGAGCAGGGAAGGTAGTTGCATCGCATGTTCTGTGGTGGCAAAGCGATGTCTTTAGTCATGGGCAAATTGATGCCTGAGGCATGACCTCAGACCTGCAGACCACAAATGGATTCTCCCTTACACTTGCTGTTTGGATACAACACTCCCTTCAGATGCCTTTATAGAAGAAGGAGGTTGCTAAGGACTGTCCTTTCTTCTGAAAATTAAAGTCCTTGGTGTTACCGAACAAAAGTTCTGCAACTGCAGTGCTGATTGGGACAGTGTGTCATCTGTCTCTTTGTCTATTACTTTGAGGTTGGTATCTAGACCTCACTGCAGTGTTTTCTTTCTGCTGCAGGTTAATGTGGCCACTGGTTCTGAGATTTTTGCTACTTCTTGTTTTGACAGTATCACTATGTGTCAACCTCTAGTTTCTCAAATGCTTTGATGTAATGAGATCAATGGATGTAAGTAAAATTCACCAGCCATTCACCTGCTCTTGCAGGTGGATCTGGGCTGGTTTTGTTGGCATTCAGAGAGTATATGCCTGAAGTCTGGTATCTTCAGCAAATAGGTGAAGATCTGGCTCTGTTGCATTTAGGGTCAGCACTCAAGCAGGAGCAAGATATCCCATGTGTGCCACGGCCCTGGTCCAAAGAGATAGCCTATATTAAAAGAGAGTTAATGATCCCAGGGTTTTGGTTTTGATTGTAGCCCTGAGTTAAAAGGAAAGTATAGTTGAATAGTCCTTTTTTTTCCCCCATTGATCACCTGTGTGTTTAAGATGCAGTTTTCTTTCTGCTGTGTAACACTACACCGAATGCATTAAGAACCACAGGATTGCCACTTCATCATTGTATTCTTTTCCTTTCTTTGCATTCGCTAATGCGCAGAGGGGAGTCTTACTTCATTGTTTAAAAACCAGAAGAGGCTGGAGTGAACCTGTTGTTGGTGGGGCTTGTTTTCTTGCCAGCCTTGGCAAGAATGAACTTCTGCTAACTGCCCAGATAAGGAAAATCCATCAGTGCAAGATTGATGGATATGCTACTAAAGAAAAACAATGCATAAACAGAGTATTTCCCATCCATGTATTTTCCATTAACATGAGGCTATCAAGGTGGCAAAAGAGCTTTGGGTAGGAGTGGTTGTCGAGGTATTGAGGTCTTTTACCCTCTATTCTTTTTCCTCTTTGCGAGTTGATAAAGTCTCAAAGTCTCTTGGGCTCAAAATTTTGCCCTCTGTATTTATAGTTAGTTTGGACTGGACTAGTGACCTGAGTTTTAGAGCTGATGCACATCTGCTGTTGCCTGTGAAATGAGCAGGATTTAGGTATGCTGATGGGCATTCAACATCTCTGATGATGAACCCACTTATACAAGTTCTCAAATTCCTAGGTTGATGTGTCTGAAGGAAAAGATACAAGTTTGAAAATGTTGACTTTAAAATATATTTTGGTTTCTTGTCTTGTAAGTAGACAAAATAAATTTCACACCACATGGGGTACCCAGGAACTTAATTAAGGTGAATTAAGTGTTTTAAATCTTAGCAGAACAGAAACTGCAAAGTGTGTGCGGAATAACAACGCTGTTTGTCAATGAGAACTAGAGTTTTTGATTCTAGGCATAAGGAATGCTCTCAGGATAAGATATGGATAAGTGTATTCCAGCTTTATGCCATGACACCAGCCTGCCTGGTCATAGTTAACATTACTTTATCCTTCTCTGACCAGGACCCACTACTGTTAATTGAACACAAAATGATCATAATAGCCATGCTAGGGACACTGTGAACAACAGATTGTAACTGAGTAGTATATACTGTGAAATAAGGTCTATAAAAAGAGAGTGTTTCAGATATAATGCAGAGTGTTTCACATGGTAATCTTGAGTTATCCAAATAGCAAACATGTAACAATGCAAAAAAAGGAGAAATTTATCCCTGCTAAGGTTTTGTATGTATTTTTAAATCCTGCCTCCACTCTATTGTTTCACTGAATTACATTTTTATTAATATTTGGAAAAGTCTTCTGCACATAAGCAGTGATTATTTCCATGTCTTTCATATTTTAGAATGTATTTTAAGATTTTAACAGTACTGCTCAGTGCAATACGAAATACAAATATAATGTAATTAAGAATTATTTTTTTCAGAATCTAAAATGTTGCAATTCGCACCCAAACTTAAAAAGCAGAATTGGCTGCAAGAAAACATCAGTTTAAAACATGTATATCTTTAGTCACTTGGTTCACTGGAAGAGCTCTCAATGCAGGGGAATTAGATACTTTTGAGTAAAAGAACCCATCTCTTTTTCTGCCATGTGAGTATTCCCTGTGCTTTTGGTAGAACCTGTGCTGGCGATTGAATTCTTATTAAACTTTTATTAAAGGGCATCCCTTCATGCTAGTTCCCATTTTAAACATGTGAAAACGCTAAATATTTTGTAAATGTTCCCATACAGCAGTGCTGCTCCATCTCAAGAAACAGTACCTTCTCAGATTGTTTAGCTGAAAAAGTAATGTTAAGGATAGTTGCAGCTGCCAAAGTCTGGAAGCTCAGAGTTACATCTGACATTTCATTCTTCACCTTAACTATCGAGCCTTGGCCATTCATTGGTTTTTCACAGTGCTTTGGAGTTAGAAGGGAGTTTTACAGATGAAAGATGAAAATCAAAATAAACTCCTTTATCAAGTAAACCTTGCAAGGGCATTCTGAATTTTACAATACACAGGGAGTTGATTGTGATATAACATACAACACAAGGGGGTTGGAATAAACTATTTATTCTCTATCGTTAGGGATGGCCATGCATAACTGACTTATGGCTCTGGTTTGCTCTGCCACTTGTTACATGTGCACTCATCCCTAACTCATTCCAAAACCAGTTTATCATGCTCCTGTGTTGCATAGTTTTTGTCAAATGTTGCCTCATTAAAAACTTTACTGGGGAGATTGAATGTTTTAAGAAGCTGGCAGTGCTTAAGAAAGCTTTCCCCAGAGCTTGGTCTCACTGAGTGGAGTCGGTGCCGACAGCAATCATGAGACGGTTCCTGATATTCTGCACAGATACAGTCTGGTGGGCAGGTAACAGTCATCATTTGGCAGTCTGTAGCAGTGTGGTGCAGAGGTTAAAGGCTGGCTTGTCAGAAAGACTGAAGGACCACAGGGACTCCCCCCAAGTTAAGAGCAAACTAAGGGGATAGGACAGCATGGGATGGTGTCACTGCCCCCGTGGTGTGGCTCCTGCCCTCGCAGTGAGGGTTTCGTTTCCTCTGCTCTCAATTCAGGACCTTCCCTGAGCCCTAAATCCATTTAAAAACAAACAAGGCCATCTGCCCGCTAATTCCCTGGCCATCCTTGTGATAGATGTATCTGCAGTCTGTAGTTGTCTTTTGAGTAGCCATTTGAAAGGTTTTATTCTGAAGTGTGGTGTGGATCGAGCCCTCAGCTTCATTCTCCCTTCCTGAGGGAGGTTCCTTTTGGGTAGTGCGTGTCTACAGCACAACCTAGTTCCTCTTGCCCAGTCTTCTCAAGACAAGATGCAGTCTTGATACAAATGTAAATTGGTGGGTTCCCAACTCTCATTCTAAGTGGTAGTTGGAGCAAAGCCACTGGTGTATCCGCTGCGGGAGTGTGCTGCTGAGATTGGAGCTCCTGGGCAGAGGTTTGACCCTGCCGTGTGCAGCTCTGTGGCGATGGGCTTTTGTTCGTGGCATTTCTTACCTTTCTTGGTCAGGAGTGTTTGCTGCAGGCAGACACACAGGTTGCTACAGCAATGTTGTCGTGCTTGGAAAAGTGTTGGTGTTTGGCCAGGGTGCTTTCCATCAAAAGTCTAGTTCCCCTGCCCGTGCATTTCTATCAGTGTGTTTTTTCCAGTGTCACCTTCCTACTTCACAGGAACATTTTGAGTGTAGACCTTTATTTCAGCGTTGTCACACCCAAGCTTAGTATAACCAATGAAAGTTCAATTATATGCGAACTGACTATTAAAGCATCAGGGCTCATCTGGGGGTCTGGGCCTCCCTTCCTCTTTTCAGTTAAAATTGTGCTAAATCCCTTAATGTTGCAAAGAAATTGTACATTCATCAGGTGGAGCGTTGGAGGCCAGGGTGCAGATAACCGCTTTTACTGCATATGAGACATTGCAGTCCTGTTCTTAAGAACTGCCAGGCAGATTGGGAATCACGGTCACGGTTAATAGCAGCGAATTGCCAGCTCTTGATGGGTGGGTAGTCACTCCTTTCAGTGGTTGCCCCCTGGGGGAGAAGGTAGAAAAACAGAGGGAGGGAATTAGAGTGACTTTGCACAGTTGAGCAGGTTCATGCCGCTGGATCAGTGGCAAGCATTGGCAGGGCTCCACTCTGGGGAGGCTCACAACAACATCACAGTCTCATTTTTACCAATTGGTGTTGCTATAGCCAGTGGTGCACAGGGGGAGAGCAAAGAGAAGGAGGGGGAGCCGGGGGGGAGAGTGAAAGTAAGAGTCTGGACTAAATTAAACAAACAAAAGTGCTTGTAAGTAGCATTTAACCCATAACCATTAGCCCAGTGCTGCTAATTGTGCTAAACTATATATCTGAAGTTCAGTGTGTGATTAAAGAGTTGGCTCACAAACTCTCTGCATAACCTTAATTTTTTCAAGGTTCTTTGAGTGTAGAATGGCTTATAATAATGATTTTGACTAATACGATTTTTGACATGCAACTTTAATGCTTAACCTTAGTACAACTCCAGAGCATTTCATGTGTATTCAGCTGTAAAGAGTGATGATTTAAAGGGATAATATAAGAAAAAGGTCGTTCTAGAATGAACCTCTAACAAATTGCATAAAGGAAGCTTATTATTCCATGAGTAGAGAGATATGCAGCTTTTCTGATCATTTTTCTGCTTGGCTCAAAAAATTGTTGAGACATGATTGGGGAAAGAAACACAAAAAATGAAATAGGAAACTGCAAGCAGTGAACATTCTTTTGATGGTTATGATTTTGTTGCCACTAAAAATACTCCTCAGTAATGTGGTTGTTCATCTTTCCTCTTGTTTTGGGTGAAGAATTCGTTCCAACAAGAAAATGCTGTTACTGGTTGGAGGATTGCCTCCCGGACCTGACCGGCTACCCAGCAATTTGGTTCAGTATTATGATGATGAAAAGAAGACGTGGAAAATACTGACAAGTAAGTGGTTTATTTTTGTACAGTTGTCTTGATGAATTTAAAAACATGGTTAATCAAATTAGACACTTTATTGATTTGTTTCTCTTCAGAGATTTGTTTATGTATCACAAGGGGCTTCACAATGGAGCAATAAATTGAGATTGCAGAAGATGCTAATTTTATAATAGGATAGGCCTAAATTAACATTGGCTTAAAATCATTCCAGTAAGTTTTTTAAGTAAACTTGTAAGTCTTTCATACAGCGACACGAATACATGCATATTTATGTACATATGAATAAAATGTGATTTAGGGGGAAAAAAAAAAGGCAACGTTCAAGAGAATTTTCTCAGAGTCAGATCCCTGGTAAGCCATAGTACTAGAGCACACCTTTGATTCTCTTTTGCATTTTCATTTCCTTCTTCCAGCTTTATCTGTTGTCCACAATCATTAAAGAAAGGTTTCCTCTGTACTGCTCTGCGTCCATTGCTGACAGAAGCACTGGTGGAAAATATCAGCTACAGTAAACAGTGCACGGAGGCTCCTATCACAAAATTCTTTCCCACCTTCTTTTAAAGGTTGATTGTGTTTTAGAGTAAGTATTTTGCCTCGAGCATCGAGATTTGGAACTTATTGTTATGTTGGTTGCGATTCCCAGTCTGACTTGGTCATGGAATCAAATCATAGCTTCTTGAGTGCAGCAGGCTGTGTGTACATTAGTCCCCTTGTGGCTAAACTGGCTGCATTGGTCAATAAAACTAAATTTTAACTGTCAAAATTGCCTGAAGCAGTATAGATAAAATAATAAATGAGCAATTTTGATCCATAAATCAAAGCCATACTTCTAAAACTGGACAACTGGTAAAACCTGGATTTCCTAATAGACCTGATTTTTTTTCCCCAGTAAAACACCTTTTACAGAATTCTGTTCTTCATCGCTTACCCAAAGCCCTTCAATGGGACACATCCTCATTAATATTATATGCACAGATTAGGGTGAAAAAGAACTATAAAGACCGCTATGATGCAGGATTTGAAATGGTGCATCTGCAAATCGCTTTCTCCCATGGAAAATTTAGGAGCCTTTCTCAAAGTGGTGCAACATAAAGGCCGCCCAGGTGTAGATGTCCTGGAGTAATATTTGAGGGTATTGTGTAAGAATGGCAATTACAAAAGGTCATATTAACTGTCCATTAGGAAAGTCTACTGCGTCTGTACTAGGGAACATACTAAGCTTCACATTTTTCAGAATAATGAGATATGGTACTCACCTCTGTACACTACTTCTAAGAAAATTCTGAAGATGGTAAGTCAGTGAAAAATCAGTGATACTATGTAAGATACAAGTGTTGGGTTTTTTTTCAGTTTGTTGCATCTAATTCAGCGGCTCACCAGGATAGACAGGAGAAACGGATCTCTTCAAGATCTGAACCCTCCGCTGTGAAAAACTGTATTCCCTATCTTACTTATCTGTAGATGTGTCAGAATTTGTAAGAATGAAATTTATTCAGTTCTTGGTTACTTACATTGTGATGTCGTCTTTAAGACTGTGGGAAACTGACCCAGAGGCTTGATACGTAAATGCTCTCATTAATAATCCATTGCTAGTGTTTGAGTAACACCACCATCTGTGATGGTGCTGAGAGATGTTTCTGAGCAAAACAAAATATAGTCTTTTCTGTGTTACCTCTAACAGATAGTAGCAAATAATAAACAAAGATTCTCTTTCCATTCTGGTTAATGCATATAATCACATGTAAAGCATGTAATGTCTGTGCTGGGATTAAAAGACATGACATCTGTTACAGTCCTAGATATGTCATGTTCAAACACTTGGTGCTCAGCACTGGAAGCCCTAAAGGTCCCAGGATCTGTCTCAGTATTGGCTGAGACAGTAACTGTCAAAGGCAGGGCCCTCTCATGACATAAGTAATCCTGTTCTTGCAAAAACTGCTAGAAAAGGATACCCTCTTGGCCTGGACCTGTTCAAAGATGTCCTTTCACACTAAAAAAAGACGAAGTGTTAACAAGCATGATTTCTTAGAAAATATTGTTACTTTTCACCAAATGTTAGCAATATTTAAAAACAAAACAAAACAACACACCTTAAATAAGAGTTTCAAATATCCTCTGCTTTATTTTCTCACTTAATATGAGAGGGCAGGAAGTAGAGACAAGTTAGAGTAGAACTTTGGTCCTATTCTTTCCACAAATCATTGAAGGACTCTACAGCATAGGAGTGCAGGGACTGAAGAGCTGTGACTGAGCAGTGTTAGGAAGACCACAAACTAATCACATTGTAATGTGGTTATAGTTTAGCACAATCATGTTATTGTATCAAATACTGTGTTGTATCATATACTATGGTATTTATGGTGTGTGGGAATTTAAGGACATAGTTCAATCTTTATTTTTCATTTACTTGTTGCATTTTATTTCCTTCCTTTACCCTTTTTACCCCTCTCAGAGACTTCAGTTTTAGAAAATAATTTATCTGTTTATTCATATCAGCTATGTACAATCAGTGGCAAAGGAAGAAGATTATTTCTCTGTTTCTTTTTCGCTTTAGACAGTTCTGTCATTCCTGAGGTTGCAGTTCACCCTCAGCTCATCAGTGCAAATAAGGAGTTTGCTCCCTAGTGAACAAGGACAGTAAAAGCTGTGTCCTGCTCACAAGGTTCTGTGATGAGAAGAATCTCAGTTCTTGTAGTCTGGTATTTCAGCATGTTCTATTTTATTATCGCATTAGGTGTACTCGATTATCTCCTGTACTAGCAAACATTTATAAAGTCTTTTCTTCAACCTTTTGCCCTCCAGTAGACTCCCCCATGCATTAAAAAAAAGCCAGGTTTTGCAGTTAGAGGCTTACTGATCTACAAAAACTCCCCCTTTCCTCTGCCAAACTTATCTACGTTGCTTATTCTCTGCTCACCAGCACTTTGGAGTAAGGAAGGTGGGAAGGAAGCTTGCAAACGCTTAGTCCTGGGGGCAATGGCAGGGCGATAGAGGAGGAGGTGGATGAAAGGAGACAAAATCTCTTCTTGTCACCTTCCCCTGAGAGGAGCCCCAGAAGTTACTCAGCAGGGCCTGCAAACCCGTTTGATGGGGAACTGCTTGCTTGTTGCCTTTTTCCTTCTCCATATGGAGAGTGGCTGTTGCAGCTGCTCAGGTGTTTAGGGCTCTGTGTCCTGCCTTGTGTGATGCATAAGGAACAGCAGATCAGCCATCAGAAACGACTGACTCAGTGTAAGCCATGGCACTGCAGTTGGAGCTATGAAGACAGTTGCAGGTGGAACAGCACAAGCTATTGAGTATGACAGCTCAGCAGAGTAGCAATCTCATTTTGTTCCCCCGACAAGACTAGATCTATTGGCAGGGGATACTGCCCACCTCTCTCTGCCTGGCTACCCAAAGCACCAAATGCATCAGTACTAATGGGAGTAATTCTAAAGGTATCAGGAAAACAACTTGCCTTGTTCATAGATCCAGAAGAGGAGGGGAAGCATGCACCCATTTCCAATTTTTTAATGTCATCATCTATAGGCAGGAATGCTATGGCTCAAGGGATCGCTAGATTTTTCACAGTCTAGTATTACTGTGTATTTTTCCTGTCTGGTATTTCTCAGAGAATTATTTTTTCTATGTTGGCAACAAAGAATAGATACAGAATAAAGAAAAAAGCAGAGAAAGTAAGTGGCATTTTATAAAGATTTTCTGCCACCAAATTTTACTTAGTGTGGGCATAATCCTAATCTGAGATTCTTAGTGCGCGCATTGCTGTATAATTTGGAACGTTTCTTATTGCCCCGTCGTGCCTGAGCAAAGTGCAGGCTTTAATAGACTGCATGGGAAAGCAGAGTGAGCAGATCTTCACTGCCTGATTTCTTTTCAGGTTTCCTTACCCGGCACACCAGCACCAGTTCATTTTTTACCAGGGCGCTACCTGTGTCACGTAGCAGCAACAGGCTATCACTGCCAAGGACACCAGCTGAACGGCTGGTGGGTATTTGACAGCCCTCAGTAACAGCAGAAGTTCTGCTCTATTAATGGGGTTTCGTTATCCCGTGATGTTTAGCAGTCCTCGGAACTGCTGACTGGATGTGGGGCAGTGGGGAGGGGACGGGGGGTCGCTGTGTCACTACCCCATGCCTCGCTGCTCACAACCGGCCGCTGCTGCTTTGGTTTTAATTACCGGCTACGGCCCTGCCAGGAGTCCTTGTTTAATCCTAGAACTCCTTTGGTTGTTTGTTTTAACTGCAACGTTTAAGAATAATTAAACTTTAGGGAAGTGAAACAATGTTCTGTTTGTTAGTATTATTCCACAATAATTGCAAGTTTCAGAAGCCAGAGCCTATAAAGATTTTTTGTGTTCAGAATTGCAAAGCTCTCCCAAAAACCCTACTGCTAAGGCAATGATGTATTACTTTCACTTTCATTATATGTTTTTAATCAGAGCGTGACTTCACACTAGACAAAGCGATGCTTTATGCATGGTCTCCCTTGTTTTTTGCTAAAATCTTTTGACATGATTAATTTTACTTTAATGCTTTTGTCTTGTTGTAATGGTAAGGATGATGGGTATAAACCAGGGCAAAAAATACATGCTTTTCTGTCATAATGCCTGTAAGCATTTAAAAAATATATTAAATGAAAGAAAAAAATATCACAGGAGACTGATCCAACTGGAATTAAATTTCTTGCTACGTGAACAGAGAATGCAAGAAATAAATAAAAATGATGCAGTCATTGTTTTAGGTTGGGGTTTTTTTTGGTGTTTTTTTTCCATAGCAATGTATCCATCTGTCTGATTAGAAGCAATGAGTAGGAGAGAAATTGTCTTACAGATTTCTAGGTATACAGTGAATCCTCCTTTCAGTGCAAAATTCCTTTTTCTCTAAAGCACAAAAGGGTAAAATACTGGCAATGTTACTGAACTCTTAGTGTTACTGAACACGTTCCATCCATGTGAAGCTGCAGCTGCAGCAGATCTTTCTTCTATATCGGTACATTGTTTTTCAGTAAGGTGCTAATTGTAGCATTCCTTAACCTCCCTAGCTAACCACATCATCTGCCTAAACCTCGGAGAGGATTCAATGAGCATCAAAGTAGCAGCAGATACACATATGGGCAATAATGCATTTATGCTTCAGTGTTGCGCTAGGTTTGGATTTTAATCCAATGTAAAAGCCAATGTCTTTGTCCAAGCAAAACTATAACAAAGGTAATATATTTGGATAGGAAAGACAGAGAAATGACCAGCATGTCACCAGACTGGACAGTTTACTGAGGATGTCCAGTACCCCACTTCTGGTTACTTCTTTTCCTAGTTATCCCTTAGTCTTATTACAATTAATCTTGACCTTCATGCCCTCTGGAAGGTGTATTTCCACCTGCTGTATTTGCTCCATCTGTAAGGACAAACAACAATGAATCAGACACTTTGATTTCCTTCTCCATCTCTCTCCTTCATGCCAGCAGCAATCACACAATCTCAAGGAGTTTTCCTTTATTTGTTTTGCTCTGACTCGCTGATCATAGCAAGCAGCCGGTAACCTTTTCATCCTCTGTGGTCTGAGAAAGGTGGTACGCCTTCTCCTTCCTTCCCCAGGTTGGCTGTGCTTTCTTTTCCAGGTGAGGCAATCTCCACTGCAGGTAGTCTGGTCTGAATACATCATCTTTTAATTTCTGTCATTTTAAGCTTTTTAATTTCCTTTGAATATGTTTTGTGACAGTACAGCCTCCTATATAGCTGTCCTCCATCTTCAGTAACAACATCTGGAACGTCAGCCAGCACTTAGGCATACTGGTGGTTCTGGAAACCCATTCAGCATCATTATTTATGTATTTTATCCACAGGGTGGTCAAGTAAAAGGCAGAAAGGATGGGAGAATGGTTTGTTTCATGTCATAGTCACCATCAGAGAACCTGGATCACTCCACTCCCCAGCCTAGAGTATTTCTTCTGTAATAAGTTGTTGTTTTTTGTTTTGTTGGGGTTTTTTGTTGCTGTTGGTTTGGGGTGTTTTTTTGGTTGGATGTTTGTTTGTTTTTTGTGGTTTTTTTTCTTTTTCTGTTTTCTTTGGCCATTCTGTGGTGCTCAGTTGTATCAACCTTTCCTATACAGAATGATACCTTGTCCTTCCAGGGCTAATTGATGAAAAAAATACTGCTTTCCTGAAATGGCTTTGTAGTCACCAAGTTTCTCGGTCTTTCATGTGTTGGAGTGCTTTATCCAGTTCTCTCTTTGGTTACTTACAAGCCAGATGGTATGATTTATATGCTCACATCAGAGGTTCTTGAGAGAAATTTTCAAAGGCATACATGGCAGTTTTAAGTACCACGAGATGCCTAGCACATACTGTGCCTTTGGAAATGTTACATCTTTTAAGTAAATAAATTCATCCACTATAGAGCTTTTACTTTTTAGAAGAGTGATAGTGTGTTAGAAACAAACATTTCCTCCTTGAATTTATCCCATTCAGTTATCAGTTGGTAACTGAATAACAGTGATGTTTGCAAAAAGTGACTCAGGTCAGGTGGGCAGGTTAAATCTCTTGACATATGCCAGCTATAATTTCTTCCCCCTTTTCCGTCACTTGTGAGAATAGTGCACCCTTATGTTAATCAAAAACGTGTCTTGATGAACATTTCTTGGCACCCCTGATAAATTTCATCTCGCTTAATCCGTTTATCCTGCAGTTGGGGATGCTGCAGTTACTGCCTCATTGCTGTATCGAGGGTGGTTTCAGCACTGCATCGAAGAGCTTGAGCAAGCATTAGTGTATTGCTATGGCAGAAGGCTTGATATTGTCCATGAGACAGATTTAATAAATGTGGTAGATGTATGTAGAAGTTGTACAAGAACATGTACACATATGTGTGTGCTCATATGTATTGTCTGTCTTAAACATACTGATCGCGTTAAAAGCTAATTTTAAACATAAATTCCATTTATATTTTTTCATTCATATTTTCCATTCCTGTATTTAGCTTCTTTTAAAAGGTTCAAACCCAGGAAAATACTGTCACAAAAAGGAGGGGTTCATACACAGAAAAGTTGACTGATCAGTACAACTATCCAACTTTAGGCTTGGATTTAGGAGATCTATTCAATGCGGTCAGACACATTGCCAATAAACCACATGCTTTCCACATACAGGGAAGTGAGAAGCAGAAATAGAGTGAAGAGTATTTTTTGTTTTCTTCTGCACTAGCACTTGAGAGAACTTCCAAGAAATGTCAGCTCTTTTTGTGCGTTGTTCTTTTTGATCCCAGTGTTGTTTGTTTCTGCTTTTGCATAGGTGTTGCTTGACTGTGTGTGTCTTTTGTGATAACCTTGGTACTCTGTGCCTGGCTTGACCAAGCAACCTGTTCACTTCACCTCAGAGAATGAAGGGGTAGTGGAAGTAAATTACTCACTTTTTTTTTAATCATTTCTGTTGAGATTTTCTGCTTACTTACACCCCAAATTGTTCTGCATATTCCCTTCTTATTTGTAAGTGTGATGTATTGTAGATTCTGGAGAGCTTTCTCTTCCGGCCTTCCCAGTCCCTTTATATCTTGCTACACTCTCTCTTTGAAACGGCCAGTCTTCTCAGGGCATACAGTCTGTGTGTGCTAAAGCCCTCGGTAGTCTTTCAGCTTCTCTTGGCTACCTTCTCCCCTGGATTTATGAACCCCCATGTCTCTGGAAACCAGACTGTTAATTTTCTTCCGTATATACAAAGATGCCTGAATGTACTCACCTTCATCCTCAGGAACTCCACAGGCAAAGTTATTTTCTGGGAGAGTCCAGGAGTGTAACCTGTATGTCCTGTTCCCTGCCTCTGCTGAGCCAGGACTGTGTGGCTGAAATCCTGAGTGTGACAAGAGAACAAGGCACAGCCTTGTTCCAAGACATCCTTAGGCAGGGGACCGAGACAGTGGAGAGCTGAGCTGCGGGAGACCCCAGATAAGAAGGCAGCAGGTGTAAGACAGGTGAGTTATCGGATGATCCGTGCCATTTCCACAGCAGATGCTGATGTCAGGCTTCTGTGGAGATGCTGCTGATTCCTGGAAATGCCACTCCCTGTCATATCCTTGCAAGTACATCAGAACCTTGGACTCAAAATCTTCCTCCTGCATCACAGAACTTACCTTTTTCTACCTCATCTTTCAACTTGAGTTATGCATCTTTACAGATGGTTTGAGTATGACAGTTCCATTTTGGAGCAACTTCTATAGCTTTGTTCCAAGACGAAATGAAAACAAATTCCTTGAAATGCTTTTGCAAAACCAGAGATGTATCAGAACATCCTTTCTCATCTTAACATCACTTGTGGGTTGGGGAAGAGGCAGGCAGTTGAGATTTGAGTCTGGAAGTCTACTGGTCCAGTAGGAACTGGGTGCAGCATTGTCCTGTCTTCTCTCCAAAGCAAGTGCCTCACCTGTCTAAATAGAGATTTCAGTAAAGTCACGTATTTTTTAGTGAAAGGAAGTATTGTCAAAACTGTTCTCACCAGATGTGCTTGTGTTGGTCCCTTAATGCTATTTGGCCACTGTCTCTAAAAATTCAGCCATCTGGAATAACTTCCACTCAAAATTACGTGGCATTGTGTGAGTTTAGTGCTTGCTGCAAACATGGCTTTCTGCTTCTTAGATGATTTCAGGTAAAATTTATGTGTTTATTGTTATCTAGTTGCTCTGGGATTTATGTAGCATTAATAGGAGCTAGGCATGTATGGAGATGAAAATGAACTCTGGTGTGTTTCTAGTTGCTTACTTTAGAAAGCATTCCCTTTTTTCAGTATCTAATGTGACATATTGTTTATGTACAAATGGGTAGCATACTGCATGGCAAAGTACCACTAGCTGGGCAAAATATAATCATGAAAAATTCTCCGAGAAGTCCTGACTTTTTTGAGAAATTGATAGATGGTTTATAAATTTCCTCCTCTCAAATGTTCTTAAAACAAATGGCAGTTTCCTTCCAGGAAGCATTTTGTACATGATCATTTGTAATAGAGATTTCAGAAGCCTGCCTTAGCTTTCTGTTTGAGAAGTGCTATTAATGGCAAGAGGAGCATTTTGCATCCTTAACTCGCTGTTGTATGTTGTTATTGTGTTGTGTGGCTCATTGTTTGGAGAAAGTTGTTCTCTTTTCAGTTTTCCTCTATTTTCTCACAGCTTGATTAAGTTCCTGTCTCCCTTTCCTTCCCCATCCCTTCCCCTTTCCCTACCTGCCCCCCTACTCCTGTACCTTCCTTCTGTTTAAGACAGAAATAAAATCTATTGTGGACTTGAGGGGTTTTTCCTAAGCTTTAATCTCATACCAGGTGTTGTATGAGCTACTGCTTTCATTTAACCAAATGCTGGAGTAAGTATCTGCAGGAGCAGATGAATATGTCTTTACAGGGATGGGTTTTGGTATGTTGTTTTGTCAAATTTATATATTGTGATTCTGCTCTCAAATGGGAATTATGCTACTATAGGGTATGTAACTGCAGAATGACTGCTCACACCGCGAAAAAAAGTGTTAACAAATTGAATAGTAATGAATTAACCTGCAGAAAAAGCATTTTGCCCTAGTACACAGAAACCCTGCATAACTAGAGCATATAATTTTAAATGAAGCAGGCTCTAGGAATGCCTCAATGGGTGTGATGTCGACAGTAGCTCATAATTCATGGATATGAATTATGGCTGAATATCAGGAAAAAACTTCCTGACATTGAGATCTATTAGGTTGTGGAATAATCTCCCATGGGAAATGCTGGAAATCCCATTGCTTAAGATTAGACTGAGCACTAGGAAAGGTACAAATCCTTTCCTGGCCTCAGTGTTTTAGGGCAAATGAATTAATTGCTTTAACATATGCTTTCCCATCAATCTAGACAAGTGATGTCCTTTAGTATTTGCCAGGCAGAAGCAACAAAGGCAGATGTCGTATGAGCTACCCTACTTTTACCCATGCCTCTTCTGCTTGTGAATAGGTCACCCCCAGGGGTAAAAAAAAAAGGGGGTGACTTTGAACCCCCCAAGAGCTGCCCCGGAGAATTGCTCTGCTGGTTTCTTGGGGGCTGTGGCTTGGGAGCTGGGGAGTCCCTGCTAAGCCTGTGGCTCTGCTGCCAGGGGGTGACTCCCACCCTCCCCATGGGGTGCAGGATGCCTGTGGCCCTCCACTTGGGTCTCTTCCAGTGCTGCCCTAAGACTCCTTTTGCTTTCGTGAGATACCTTCGGGTGATGTGCATGAAAGGGTGGGAGGTGCTGTTACAGTTTGCCAGAGCAGTGTCTTTATAGCAGGACACCAAAGTGTTGAACACAGTAAGTCAAGTTGCAAGAATATTTGAGGGTGCAAGGCCTAATTAGGTGGTTTGAGTGGACTGGGGTGAATGGCAAAAGCCAGATGTGGAGTGGTCTTGTCCATAGCACCTTTGAGGAGCAGTGTGTGAAATACACTGGGCTGTATTTTTGGCCCGGGGCAGGGGCAGCGACTGGTTTTCAGCTGAGGTGTCCTGATCTAACCTCCATCTGTGTGAACTGCCTGTGAGGGCTGGGGCATAGGAGTGAACCCAGCACCCTGGCCATTTGGAATGAGAGACTCCTTCTCAGGACCCTCAGGAGCTGGTGGAGAGGACCACAAAAGGGAATCAGGATCTTTTCCACAGTGTGAATGTCTGTTTTCCATGAACCTGGATAAGCCCTGGATAAGCCCACCCAGGCATTCACTGAGCTCAGCAAACACCCAGAGCGTCCAGTGGCCGATGCAAGCCTGTCATTTTCAGTTACAGACTCTCTCTGACTGAATCATTTTTAAATTTCTCATTTTGTTACAAGTCGGTAATGTATTTAATGAACATGATTTAGCTTTAATTTGGGGTGGAGGGGGAAGGCTTCAGCTCTGAGATGGCCACAGCTAAAGCTAGTAAATCAAGCTTGTTTCCTTGTGAGTAAAAGCTAAATAGATATGATTGGAAAGACTGTTTTGCAGTGATGACAATACTGGGCACCTTAAGGTATACAAGTAGGCCAGTGCTCTGAAGTCTGATTATTTAAAAAAA
>VZTM01027893.1:288638-304677 GCA_013400555.1 Jacana jacana | reverse complement strand
GGGCGGGGGGGGGGGGGGGAAGGTTGACTCCAAAACTTGAAACTAGGAGATGGTAAATGCTCCTCCCTGGGTTAAGCAGGAAAGGAAAAAGAGAGAGAAATGCATTTGCATCACTTCCAGGTGGGGAGGCTTGGCAAATTTTGCCATTAGAAATCATTAAAATAGATTTAAATAGAATTACCATGGTAAGTGATGTAAGAGCCACATTTTTTCCCTTTATGCCTTCCCAGTTTTGCATGCAGAAGAACAGTGCATGGTTTCAGTCTGTACTCAGCAGCAGCTGCTTGCTTGCTGGTCAAGAATTACAGCTTCCTGTATGTGCGCAGCCTTAACAGACATATATACTGTATGTGAAAGATACTTTTCTGATTGAAATCACATGAAAGGAATGTCAAAGAGCTGCCAGATGAGAAAGAAAAAACCAGATTTTTTTTTTCCCTAGATGAATCATTAAAGACCAACAAAAAAGAAGTCCAATTAAAGGTCATGGAGCAGTCTTCTGCCCTCATGCATGTGAAAGGCATTGTGCAGGCATAGCTGAGGCAGAATTTGACTCCCAAATTAACTCATTTGCTGGATGCAAAACTGAAAGAAAATCCCTATGACCAGTTTATAAGTGTATATAATGAAAAATTACAACAGCAGAAAAAATGTATTCGTATCATATCCCTAATTCAGCAAAGTATTAATCACACTGATGTTCAGCAGTGTGTTTAAATACATGCTTAAGTACTTTCCTAAGTACTGCCTGTAAACAACTCTATATGACAGTGCATTAACATGGGACAGAGTTTATCTATATACGCTCTCCAGAGCACTACAATTATTTTAAGCACTGTGGCAGCCCTTAGCACAGAGCTGGATGATCTGTGGTGTCCAAATCCCAGCCTTCTGTCTAGTCCCTGTGCAGTCCTTGTCTCCCAGCTGCATTGTCACTAACGTCTGCACAAGCTGGTTTAAACTTTGTTTTATTCAGCAGAATCGCGCTGGCTGGAATCAGCTGGGCGTTTACTGGCTCCCATTAATGCAGTGCCAGGAAAGGCACCCAGGGCAGAGGTGCCCATATGAGTGTTTATGCAGGTCTCCAACTTCAGTCTTGTTAATGTGCCCTGGGGCACGTTTCACCCAGCAAGGTTGGAGCCACCATCCTTCTGTCAGCTCTTGGGCTTTTTCCAGCACAGCTCCAAGAAATGATCATTTCAGCACTCAGAAATTTGATTTTTCTTAACCGCAAAAATTTACAACGATAAAGCACTGACATAGCATCCCTTTTCTTAAAGCCATGATTTGGCTTCACCCCACCCCCAGCAGCTCTCCTCTCAGAGAGGCAAGCCTGCCCTGGAAAGGGGTTTCCCTGCAGGTAAAACAGCACAGAAGCAGTTGCAGTCACTTAAGGGCTTTCATTTGAACCTTTCAATATGGGAGAAGTGTCCTCAGAGAAAATAACTGATTCCTTAGAGAGAAGTCCTCTGGCTTTACATGGCATGAAACAGAAGTGTTCAACAGGAATGAAGATAGATCTTTAAATAACAGACAAATTTTTTTGAATAACACTAAAGTCACTGTTTCAGCAGAAAGTATTTTTATAGAGAAAACTTCTGTTGATCTATCACCTTCTATTGATTTTCAGAAAAAAAAAATTCTTCCAGGCCACTTAACCATACCACAGTTACTTGCCTCTGCTTCTGAACTCACCAATTACCTTCCTGCAGTATGCAAAATGCGTTCCTGAGAGCACTCCATTTCCCCCAACACTCCAAGCCTTTGCAGGGTGCTGCAGGTGTTACGTAGCAGTGGGGTGCTAGACCTGCCTGCAGGTGCATGGCCATGGATGGACAGTCTCCCCCTCTTTGTAGAATCAAGGCTGTAGAGGGTAGCACCGAAGTAGTGGAAGACTTAATGATTGTGTACCAATTCTGGGTGTAAGGAACCCCATGGAGGGTGCAGGTGGGGTGAAGGAATGACCAGTTTTGGTTTTGGTTGGGTTTTCTGGGGGTTGCACAGTTGGACAAGGAGGGTGTTTGCAAGAGCTGCCTGCTGAGTCTGCAACTGGAATTTGTTCTGGGTGGGCTCCAGAGGTTGGTGCAAAAATGTCATGTAAGTGTCACAGTAAAAAATCACAAGCAAAGGAGAATCTGGGTTATTAGATACCAGAAAGAATTTTAGATACCAGAAAGAAATTCTTTACTGTGCGGTTGGTGAGACACCGGAGCAGATTGCCCGGAGAAGCTGTGGATGCCCCATCCCTGGGAGTGTTTAAGGCCAGGTTGGATGGGGCTTTGAACAACCTGCTCTAGTGGGAGGTGTTCCTGCCCATGGCAGGGGGGTTGGAACTTGATGATCTTTAAGTTCCCTTCAACTCTAACCATTCTATGATTCTATTAGAGGTAAGAAAAGTGAACTGTGTGGACCAAACTTGTACCACTCCCAGCAGTCTATGGATGAAATCTATTACAAGTTTAACGTCCTTTCTACTTCAGAACAATTTGTGGTTGCCCACTGGAGCAACCCGCAGACTAAAAATTTGGAAAGCAGTATTTGATTTAGCCATTTGTTGATTGGTTTTACATACCTTTGTAATGTGCTGTTTCCTGCTACCAGTGGATACAGCACCTGCTGAACTCATGCCCCAGGCCAACTGGGGCCTTTAAAACAAAAGAAGACGTGAGAGTACACCAGTTGGGGCTACGTCAATAGCATGAAGTCAGTCCAGGTGTCGCTATACCCTACCATAACAATTACGGTACTCACCGTCCTACCCTGGGACTGTCCCCTCAGAGCACAATAACGCTGCCCTTTGTCATGCCTCGAAATGAAGCCTGAGTGCCTAATTCTGATTATTTCAAGGAAGTTGCTGCAGAGTTACATTAGCAGTGTTGCCAACAGTTTTATCTCTGATCTTGCACATTTAGTATATTAAGACAAAGTTTTGTGATTCAGCTGATTATTTCTTAAATGGGAGGTTTTGATCTTACAGTTGAAAATTAAAAGTAAATTGAAAGTAAATTGAAAAACTTAAATTGAAGGGGCATCAAGCATATGTAGTGTCTTGGATTTAGTGGTCTGGATTGTAACTTTTGAAAATGTTTTGGGTTATCAGCATTCATACTGTAGAGTAGAGAGCAAATAACTAAGCCCACAAGATTTGTAATGTGGTTTGAAGACAAGATTTTTTGCAAAAATATTTAGAATTCGTGTTTATTAAATCTATGTACCTTTGTACTGCAGTAGGAGTATTTCTGTATTTGTGAACCTCCAGTGACATTGATAGTAGGAAGTGTCCCAAAAAGGTTTTTTGTAGTTCCTCAGAGAGTCTATATCATGAAGAATGCCAAAAAGTGCTTCTTTATATCAGAAAACAAGATGAATCAAAGGGCTTAACATTTGAAAGTCTCATACAGCTGATCATATGGAGCTGACTTGGCAGATTCAATGTCTAAAGCTCAGTTTTAAGGACTCTACAGAATTTTAACCAGAAGGTTTTGAAGAGAAGGTATTTCTCTAATAAAAATGCCACGCTGCTCCTTGGGATATGGGTAGTCAGTGCAAAATTTCAGGTTTTGAACTAAGTAAGGTACACTGGCATAAGGAGTAGCCTGATTTCACCAGCTCATTTTGCAGATAGTTGCTATTATTGTTTGCTTGTCATCTGTGGAATTTTTTGAGTCTAAATCTTCTGCAATTTTGTTATGGTGGAAGGATTGCAAGAGGTACAGCTCATCTGCTTTTCTCCAAGGTAGCACCCACTAGTAGAGCCACAATGCCTGCTCCGTGCTCATGTTCCTAGGTGGTTACAAATGCAAGGTAAAATGTGCTCTTTTAAACACTCTAATCAGTGCTTTTAGGTAGTTTAAGATCTTGGCTTTTTCTAATTGTAAGAGAGTAGAAGCAATTACTGCAGCCCAGCTGATAAGTGGTGACTTTCAAAAGCACAGTGCTAAACCAAAGCAATTGCGTTGATCATCTCTTCGTGCTGTGTAGTATGAATCAAAGCTATTTGTATCAGTGGCAACCTAATTTGTGTAAAAACATATTTATTTTAGCCAAATGTTAATCAGCAGTGTCCATGTGAATATATATCAGTAAATATAGCACTGCATTTGGCATTATATTCTGTCTTTATTAATTTATAGGAAGGCTGTAAACTCCTCAGGATCAGTCGGTATTAATGTCTGCTAACGATGCACTGCACATTTTGTCAGTGCTTTTGCAATGAATTATAAAAAAACCCTCCTCAAGTACACTTTCTGTTTTTATTTCCTATCTGTTTATTTTTCTGCCATGTGTTTTTCATGTTTCTCTCTGTGAAAATCCAAATTCATCAGGAATGAAGACCTGAGTTGAGTTTTCACCTGCAGGGTATGTGACAGGACAGACTGTTGGGCAGGACAAGTCTGGCTGCTCACACTCATCTCCCAGTGCACACTGAAGGTGTAACCCTGCCTAATCCAATACTGCATGGTCATTTGGTTGTGTGCCTGCGTGTGGCTCTTTCAGGGTGGCTTTTGAGACACTAGCAGGGATATAGGCCTGTGCAGCACCAGCTGTGAAATGTAAGTTATCTCATTGCCAGACTAAAGAGGAGAGCTGAAGGAGGTGTTGCCCTTTTCAGTAGTGCTGCCCCATGTTAGGAGCATCCCTAGTGGCTGCTCTCAGGTGGTCATCTTCTGCTGAGGAGGAGGACTTTCTCTACCCATGCCAGACAAAGAAGAGGAACGACTGACTTCAAAATGGGGTCTACAGGAGAGATGGGGAGGGTCTTTTTATCAAAGAGTGTAGCAATAGGACAAGGGGTAATGATTTTAAACTGAAAGAGGGGAGATTCAGATCAGATATTAGAAAGAAATTCTTTGCTGTGAGGGTGGTGAGACACTGGAACAGGTTGTCCAGAGAAGTTGTGAATGCCCCGTCCCCAGAGGTGTTCAAGACCAGGCTGGATGGGACTTTGAGCAATCTGGTCTAGCAGGAGGTGTCCCTGCCCACGGCAGGAGGGCTGGAACTTGATGATCTTTAAGGTCCCTTCCAACTCTAATCATTCTATGGTTCTATGAAAATTATCCTGTCTTACTACTCTACTTCTCTTGGCCATGGAGAAGTAGGGGAGTCTGCAGGAGCTTGCAAGGCTGGGTTGTGTCACAAGAAGGTGATCTAGGATATCAGTATTTTTGTGGAAGGCTGGAAGAGGCTGCATGTTTGGAAGGAATGCTTGGTTGTATTTTGCATACGAGTTTAACTATAAGTGGTGTTACTGGGATGGATGATGCCTTGAGAGGGATGGTTCTTCTTGTAAGCAGTTGGGAAAGAGTGAGAGAAGGTGTAATCTGGCAACGGTGCATATGCAGGTAAGTACTACTCCCTTACCACATGCCTGATGGAATAGGCGTGCTTCAGCTTCTGCGTGCTTTCCCAAAATACTCATTCTTTAGGGAGACAAGAAGAGAACTATAGTCTGGCCCCCTATAGGCAGTCCAGTTTGGGATTAACCTTCAGTAAAGCACTCTTTCTGTTAGTGACTATTTTAGAAAGGATTCCTTTCTTTCCCCCCCAGTAATTCGTTAGGTTGGTTTTTTGTACCACAGGTTCTTCCCGTCCTCTTTCCCCTTCCTTACCCCTGTGACGAGGAGGCACACTCATTGTCGAAAGTGAGTGTGTTGTTTTACCCAGCTTCCAGATCATGATTAAGGGAGAGAGGGAGAGGGATTTGGTGGGGTGTTGGTTGGGGAAGGGAACTGTGTCCCTACTCCATATTTCGCTGGGGCTGGCGCCTGGAGTCAGAAGGCAGATGCATGTGGACTGCCAGCAAAATCGCTGACTGCTCCCCGCGCAGTCGGGCTTCGGGGAGCTGAGACAAGGAGAGGCAAAGCAGGTATGACTGATAACCCTGCCCTAGCCTGAGCACCCACCGTGCCCATTTTGCAGACAGTGGCAGCTGGTGAGGGCTCAGCATCCGCCAGGATTGATGCTCTGAGTCTTTGCTGGGGTTCATGTACTCCGTTTGATTTCTTTCTTTTCCCCTTTCCTGCCAAAGAGGAAGAACAAGCAGAAGTTAACTGCTTGGGAGGAAGCTGGCTGTGTCTTCTTTTGGGTTTGGGAGGGAGAGGAATTGGGGTTCGTTTTTTTTTCTGTGCCACGTTTCACCTCTTTTGGGTTTTTTTTGGTTGGCTGCAAAACCCAAAACCTGAAGCCAAAAGATGATGGAAATGCTTCTCCCGGGGGAGGGGGGGAGCCGAGCACTCCGCACCCCATCTAGTGGCTTAGCCTCAAACTGCTGACGGGAAGGGAATGCGGCAGGAGGAAAAGAAGGAGGAGGAAGGCTCCTGCACCTCTGGCCGTGGGCTGGGTAGACTTGGGACTCTGGGTGATCCCAAGAGATCCCCGGAGATGCTGAAGCCGCTCGGGGTAAGGAAGGCGTTACCTGCCTGTCAGACCAGGGGTGGACCACACACAAGGGACTTGGGCCAAGCTCCAAATGAGCACATTGGACAGAGAGCAATAGCAAGCCCTCTGGAGTCAGGAAATGTGAGAACTGAGCTGCTTCTGCAACCTCAATTTGGCCTCTGTTTGCATAAGCATTAAGATGCGATCTGGAATGGTACCCCATACTACTCTCTCACGTGTCGGTGCACTGAAGGGACCGTGCTGAATTTCTCCTCACAGTATTTTGTTTTCTCTGTTGTTCAGCAGGTAGATCCTGTCTGTCTGCCACTTGCTACTAAAAGCTTATGAAGAGAAAATTTTTTCCTAAGGTTTCTTTTATAGTTTTCACAACAGTGAGGGCCAACTGCTTCATTGGCATGTTAGGGTATTCTTGCACCATCCTCCATGTGAGGAGCATAGTCTGTCATTGTTCCCATTTTGCAGATGAGGAACAGAGGTGTAAGGAGGGTCAAGTCAAAGGTATCCCTTAATTTGGGCTGTCCATTTCAAGACCCCTCAGAACTTGCTTTCCAGGCTGCCTCTCCTACCTGCCTCAGGTACAGCAGTGAGCACAGAGCACTCCTGCGTATCAGGCACAGGGATCAGAGGAGGCTCTCTGAAAATGAAGCACAAGCAATTAGTGTTCTCAGAACAGAGGAAATGGGTAGCTGTGGAAAAAGTCAGCCTAAGGAACTTGACTAGCACCCCAGCTAAATCATATGGCAAAGCCAGGGACAGGACCCGATCCTCCAGCCCAGAGCACAGCTGCCTTAACTGTGAGAAATCAGATCTGTTCCTGCACCCCCAGCCTCTTCCACACACCTTCCAGAAGTGAAGTAACCCCTTGCAGTCAGAGAGCTTGTTCACTGTTACCTGCTTCATTCATAGGGAGCCTTCATCCCCTGCACTGGGATTGTGGCCATGTAGTAGGTGAAGCCCTTGCTGCTGTTTCAAGTTCTTTTCCATCCAAGTCCCATCCCGTGGTCCTGTCTCCTTCTTCATGTCTGTTCTGAAATTCCTTTGACTCCTGGATGAGCCTGCTCAGAGCATTGAACCAAAATGAAAATATATTCTCTTGTTTTCTGCGTTATTTTTCCACCAGATTGTTGCTTTGAAAGGCCTCACTGAGGGGTGCTGAGGAGAGACTGTGCTGGTAGGAAGAGGGGCCTAGGTTGCCTGGGCTGTGAGAGGGGCAGGATCACAGCAATGCTGTGTTAGACCCATTTAAATGGTTTGATATTGTGTGCTAAGGTTGTAGTTTCACAACCAAGATAAGCTGACGTGTGCTGGTGCTGCTGCTAGTACATCAGTCCTTCCCTTCTTCTCATGGCCTTGCACTTCTGCTGACTCTGATTTGTGAGGCCAGGCAAGAAAGCTTAGTGGGAAGTAGATCTGGGTTAAATTCAATGCACCTTAAAAAAATAACATGGTTTTTTGCTTGGTTATTGTTTAGCTGCTTGCATTCATCAGCGGTCACAAGGAGTGATGGGACCTGGGACCAGAAAGGGCAGAGAGGTTTCTTGCAGGGGCAGCTCTGCAGGTCTCTGCTGTTTGTGGGACTGAACCTTGAGCAGCATGGGCAGTTGAGAAGTATCCTGGTTAGCTGTTTAAGGACCATGCCAGCATAAATTAACAGAGAGGTGCCAGAGAAGATGTGCACTGCAGGAACCAGGAGGTGTAAACAACCCAAGTTTCCACCCAGACGTGGTAACAGCAGAGGAGTGTGAACTGTGTGGGCTTGGGGCTCTGGATCAGTATGTGCTGCTGTATTTGCAGTTTTCGCCATTTTTCCTCCAGTTCTGGTCCCTTCTGCCACATCCATTTCAGTGTCATTCCCTTACTGAATTCAGTCTCCACCAGAACCTGGTCCAAGCCACAGTTGCTAGCACAAGGAGTCCCAGATTTGTTCATGCAGACTCTGTGTCTTGGTCCTTGCTTGCTTTCACCTAACTGAAAATTACACTTTCATAAACAACACTGTTTTCAAAATTGTTTTTCAACCAAAAATGAGGATTCTTTCTTATGTATATTTTAAGCATTTGGGATGGATCACAACAACTTTAATTTAATTTACTCTACTGTACATGTTGAATCCTGCAGTCTTGGAGTGGCCAGTGATTTAAATTAACCTGACCTGTCATCCTGTTTGTCAGAAGTCCATGACCATGCACTGGTGTGTGATTTGTGAATTATTTGTGATTCTGTGTGAACATGGTTCAGCCCATGAATTTTGACACCGCTTGATTTAAATAGCAGCTATTTGTGCTATGATATTCAGCATGGTGTTCCAAAAGACATGGTTTGGAATCTGTTGCCTGACTGGATGCTTTCTAAGTGCACAAAAAGTTTTTGAGGATACAGAACAAATTTTCAGGTATAAGTGCTCATATGGTTATGATTTGGTACAACACATTTTTCATAGCAATTTTCCTGAAAATATTAAACTGTGCTGTTATTATAGAAAGCAAAATAAAATTAACATAAATTGAGTCCAAATCAATTCATAGATTTTTTTCAGATATATTTCCAAGTTCATCTTCTGTGTGTAGATTTACAAAGTAAGTGATCTGTGCCGATTTTACATAACTATGAGGTTTTGCTGCCCAGGTCAAATATTTTTTCCCTGAATTTCAAAACTGCGGGTTTTCCATTTCCCTTCTGTGGGAGCCCATCTGTGGGAATGGTTTAGAAGAGCAACATTTCTGCCTAGTTTCCGTTGGAGAAACTAGTCTTTGGTGTTTACTAATTTAGGTGGATTGATTCCTGTGTTTCCTTCTGTATTTTCTTGTGTACTGGTTAGTACATTTTGGAGTGAGCTCTTATTTTCCGTCCTGAGCAAAAAGAATATTATATCTTATATTTCATTCTGTCTGTCATGGAAAAAGTGTCAACAGTAAGACACTTGGTTCCTGATACTAGAAGAACTATTTTGAAGATGATGAGAGCTTTAAGTTCTGGCAGAGCATCTCCAAGCGTCAGTTTTCTCAGGGTACTGGCAGGGGCATGAGGAATCAGGGCTGGGCTTCAGTCCTTGCTCAGACAGTAACATTCCCACCTAAGGACATGTGTCAGGACACGGGGAGGATGGTGGCTCCATGAGGACAGGCCTCAATGTGGGTCCAAAGTCCATCCAGGAGACAAGGCCAAAGACAGGGCTGCAGATGCGCTATAGTGTGCTTACATGGGGTTCATCCAGGCCAGGTCTGGGTGCTCAGGCCTGAACTGAAATGGGGCTCCTGAGCCTATGGGCAAGTAGTTTTAGGGGAGAACCCAGACTGGTCAGGGTCATTGAGTCCTTTTGGTGCCCGCAGTACCCTGAGAGGCGTTGTTTGAGTGGCCTTTCTATTAAGGATGAAATCAGCCTTCTTGTGGTCCCTCGAAGGGACTTCTGTGCTTTCTTTAGGCGGCCTAAGTATGTTAATGTAACGCTACATGGACATTTCTACTTCTGCATGCTGTGCTTGGGCATGCTGGAATTTAGGCATGTTGGAGTTTGAGACTTTTCTTCAGATACCCAGATGTCTTCTGGGAAAGAAGGCATTTTTTAAGCTTTATTGCTGGTGGTAAGTACTGGACAGGTCCTTCCACCCTCCCCTGCTCTATGTCTGGTGCTTTAGCTATATACTGGACTCTCTTTTGTTTGTATCTAAACAGAAAAGTAAAAAAAATCCATAGTAGTTCAATTCTGAAGGTTTCAATTTATCTATTATGAGTGAGCCTAAGTGTATTGAAATCACTGTTTTAATATTGTGAAATCTGGGCACATCCCTCCTCCGTGTAGAGTTTTCCAAATGGAAAATCACATTTTTCTTCTTCTCCTGGAATGACTTCAAGACACAGTGGGAAGGAAAAAAATATTCTGGTTTCTCTAAAATACTATGTTAGTGAAGAGTACAGAGCAGCATAGGAAGCACTGAGACCAAGAGCGAAAATAGTGAAATATTTGACTTACAGGGTAGTGAAATAATATCTTGCTGCATGTGTTGAATTATTTTAAAGACATGGTTTCCTAAGCCAGGAACAGGATCCAGCCAGGAAAAGACAAGGAGTGGTTGTGGTTGTCCTGAGCTTGGAAGGTTACCTTCAGAGGAGACCAGGAGAATGTGTGCATTTCAAGGTCAGGTAGAAATGGAACCATGAATGGATGTGACTGGTCCCAAGCAGTTAGGCATTAGCACACCACTCCTGGTCGAGGTCTTCCATCCTGTGACACTGTTACAAAAGGGAATGCATGTGCTTGAGCTGACGTCTTGGAGGATCTAAAAGTCTCCAGTGGGACAAAACAGAATTTCTTTCTGGAGCTTTCTGGCAAATCTGCTGTGGTTTTCTCCTATCAGGGACTATTCATCATTTCCTTCATGAGAAGATTTTGTTGTGCAAAATTTCACACATAAATGTTGCATCATGGGACTTACGATGTGACGAGACATCATTCCCCAGTAACATGTTAGGCTCTAGTTTAGAGACCATAAATCCATGAGTAGATACATGGCATATTCTACTGAGGAGCAGCTATCACTGAAGTAACATCGTGTAGCTCATGGTGGTAGACAACAAGCATCTCCTGATAAATGATCTGTGGGAATTGGTGGGATGTCTAGGTGGCCAGGGGCAGCCTTCAGCAGGTTGATGGGTAAGTAGAAGATAACAAAACAAGAGGAATTGCCACTTTGAACCTTCCCACAGGACCAGGCGATACAACCCCTGCTCCTCAGCATGCCAAGGAATTTAGTGTATTCAATTTATCCAGACAGTCTTGATCTGAGTAGACAGCTTTATTTTATTATTCAGATGTAATAAAAATGTGTGCTTGCAGTTGGGAAAATAGCAAAAAAATCCCCAAACCAAAAAAACAAACAAACAAAAATCCTAATTTCTTTGGTAAAATTTGTTCTTGCAAACAGCCAAATATATTTGCTGTTGAAAACCCAGTAAAACTTTCTGCCACGGGCTGAGTTTCACCCATGGAAGTAGACAGGTCTGTACTCAGAACTTGGATCCAAGCAACTTGAAAACAATTGATTTCTGGGTGAAGATGATCACACCAGCTATTGCTGATGTTAGGTTTGCCTGATCTGAAGCTTCAGCATGAATTCAAGTGTCTTATTTTGGACACTCACAAATGAAAAATTTTGCCCACTAAAACAATAAACTGGGAACTCTACTGAATAGGCCTGGCTGGTGTTATTCCAGAGAAAGTATCAAATTAATAACTCCTGACATTTGAATGAAAAATGTGAGATTTTCATTAATAAGAGTTATCTTCATAATGTGAAATACTTAATTAATAAGGAATGCCAGTAACTATGTTGTGAATGATTCCAAGCAGTATCTGCTCAGATCACTTTTTCATAGTGCTTATGTTGTCTTGAATTGAGGGTAGGTTTGGGGTAACATTTTGCCTTTGCTTACTTGCAGCCTCAGGCAAGCAGGGGCTGTGTCCTCGATGAACTCTGCTGGCCTGTGTCCATCTTGCCTATGACGGCTTGAATGGAGTTGCCAGAAAACTGGCACAGGGATGAAGGTTGTGAAGCTGAGCTGATGGAGTTCTCTGTGGTGCAGCTGGACCAGAGCTACACCAGTTCTTTAGTCTCAAAGGTGACTTTGAGGCACAGAGCTTCATCCTGACACCCTTAGAATTTTCTGCTCGTGGTGACTGCTGTTGGATTGTCTCAGGCTTCCCCCACTGAGCTGAGCTCACACTCAAGATGGGCATTGCTGTGTTACTTATAAAGATACTTCCCACATATTTAAGGTGATGAATTTGAGGTGACAAGAAGCAGTTTGGATTTGGCATCTTCTGCTTATTATTCTTCTCTTTCAATTTTGTTTCATTATCTTTTGAACAGAAAATACCAGTGAGTGAAAACATGATGCCTTTAAAGTCAACAGCAAAACTATCACTGTGTTCGCCACGGCTAGAATTTCATACTTATTGTGGTCAGCTTTTCCCCACCGTTATTAAATAACGAACAATTGAAGTGAACAATTCAGAGAGGAATCCTAGTGTTTATTTATATAGCCTCCTTGGTGAGAAATAATAAGTAACATTCAGTAATAAATGCGTAGTCTTCCTGCAAATGATGTATGAAGCAAAGAAAGCTGAACAGTATCTGATACCCTGTTCTCAAGAAATAATTGGACCAGCTGTGATCTGGCCAGCATTTTGGGGAGAGGGTTGGGAATGAAATTAATATCATGCCTCTGCCATGAGCAAATCCATCTCCTGAAGTGAGTTTGGAGGTGCTTTCTGTACTGGAAAGAGAACATCTTCTCAAGGTACTCTGCCCATTGAAGAGCCATGGAAATAACCAGTTTTCAAGTAGCAGTAGTTGAATATTATGTAGTCAACAGGTTAGACTGTTAAAATTGTGGAAGGTCATTATCGACTCCATATGTCCTGGTAATGACATCCTGGTTCTGGAAACACTATTCTCTTGCGTCATCTGTACAGATCATTAGAGATGATGAGCGTGACTTCTTGGTGTGTACTGAGTCTTGAAGGGGCTATGCTCAAGCTGTGCAGTAGCCAGTGGAGAGATTTCTTGGCTTCACTCACAGTACTGCCTGTATCTCGAGCAGCTGAACAGTTCAGGGCAGTGAAAAATGTATGGATTTATTTTTTAAAAAAACCCTTTGAGTAGAAGAATCAAGTGCAGTTTCTGAAAGGAGTTTTTAGCGGATCAGGGGAATGGCTGTGGGCTGTATTGCAGCTTTCAGACCTCCTGGGACCAGAGCTCATCCCTCCTTCTGTCTTGAGAAATGCCATTCCTGTTCCCCCTTCTTCCCTGCTAGTTAGTGTCGAAATGTCGATAGACAGGGTAGGGTGGGTTGTAAGGAGAGGAGGAACTGATGACCCTTGGATTAAGGTCTGCAGAACAACCACATGCTGCTTCCTAAATGTGCAATTGTTGGCAGAAACTAAGCAAAACTGTGTGAGACGAACAGCACGCATGACAGTTTATTACATGAGTGAGGTGTGTCCCTGTCACCTCCAAACAAAAGTTGGAGGTGCCTTTGGAATATAGTTGCATCTGGCTGACCTCACAGGCGTTATGGTTGAGAGCATTTGGTTTCATGAGTGTTTGGATGTGAGCTGCAGACTCTGTTTTTGAAAGTAGGTCCCAGAACATTACCTGGCGCCTTTCATTAGCTAAGGTTTGGCATATGTGAGGTGTTAGTGCCTGGGGCAGCCATCCTGCTGTGCAGAGTGCTGCTGCCATGTCTTTTCCACCCGTATCTGTGTCTGAAGAACATCCATGAGGGTCACCTCCCACACAATGTCTCTGATGTTTGTGCAGTGAAGTATTTCTTAGCAAACATCACTGCAGCCTTGGACTTCACTGCCTTCCAGATCATTCTCGAGTATAAATCACCCATTTGGTTTTGACCTTGAAAGCTCTGCGTGTCCCATATTTGTACCTGAGCAATTGCCTCCCACCTTGCTGAGGGTCTGCTACCCAACATACATAAATTGCATGAGAAGCGGACTGGTGAGGGTGTTGTCCTCTATAAGGCTGCTTGGACTCACTTGTGCTTTTGGTCCAAGAAAGCACAAATTTGTTAACCATGGGTCTCCCAAGCTTTGGGAAGTGTGTGTGAGGGGAAGGGGCTCAGAAGAGGAGGTTTCTGTCCACTCTGACTAATCTTTTTGTATCTGTCCATCTCACATAATTCTCTGGTGCCTATTGCCTTGGTAGCTAAGCATGTTTCTCAGATGACCATGGCTTTTTTTTCATCTTATCCTCTTTTTTAATGCTCTTTTCCCCTTCCTTTTAAATCGGTCTTTAATAAAGTTGAGAATTCTTGCACAGGGTTTTATAAACATGTGTTATTAAATTTTAAATCTGTTTTGAAAGTGCCTCTATCCTACTCCCTCCTAGTAAAGTGACCTTTTTAAATGGAGGGAAGTGGGTTTAGATGACAGTCATGATAAATGCGGTCATGTTCACTCAATAAAATAAGGCCCAGTGCATTTGAGGATAAATCAGTGAAATGTACAGCCCCACCTGTCTGTCTCCATCATTCATTTCCACTGTCACTTTCACAGTGGCTGATGGATCACAGTTGCTGTAAAATTAGACAGCCTTTAATCTCATTTCATCCTGATTAGCTTCTCCTTACCCTTTCCCTCTAACTCACTGACTGACACGCTAAAAACTCGCACCGGGCTGTGTTTGAGCGTGGCGTACAAACTTCTCTTCAAATACCCTTTTTGCGGGGCAGGCAGGTGTTCCACTGAGTTGAAATGGAGAAATGAGAAGATGGGATTTTCACATTATTAAAGCAAAACAGCAGACAAAGGCTGGTATAAAATTAATCAAAGCAGCAGCCTGGCCAGACTGTGAGGTGGACCAAATTCTTCCTGTTACACCCTGGCAAGCCCAGTGAGGTTGAGAAGATTGTTCCTGCAAGAGGCTGAATACAGCACCCTCATTGTTGTGTAATTTTGACGGTATCTATGAAAAGTCAGGCTGTATAATGGGGGTGTGTTCACAAGGAATTGCATTTTACAGCACAAGTTTTGTGGTGCTTTTCAGGGGTGTTTTATATTAGGAAAAAAAATTTAAAAAAAAGTTCTCATAGTTTTGATTTCTGTGTCTAACTCATGATTCTGAGGGTTCCTGAAAATAGTCAGGGAGAAAGACTGTGTTGTTGGCCATTTCACATTTTCAAAGCCAAAACTTCCTCCTTCTTAGATGTCTACGTTACTGCTCTGTCCTCCTTGTTTTCTCCATCTCTCTCCAGCTCCACAGGCAGATTCATGAGACTGAGAGCAGAGCTTTCCCCAAAGCTCTCGAGAAACAAAGGTCATACTAAAGGTCTGCAGTGTTTTATTGCACTCACCTTTCCTTCTGAGGCCCAAATACTACCCTCCTTTCTAAGGCAGGCTTCCCTGTAGCTTTCCTCTGAGTTATGGCTGGCAGTTTGGGTCATTTGGGCCCAATCCCCTATCAGTGGGAATGTTGCCATCAAGTTAAGTAGGAGCCAGGATTAAGCCCTTAGTTTTCAAGGTTTAATTATCGTCATAAGTGTGGGAGTCTTACTGCATAGTTTATATGCACGGGAACAGCAGAAAAGCTTAAAATACAATTTTTTCCTCTACTGGCCCTGTTTGTGTCAATATGGAGGATAAATAAATGAAAGTGTTTGCAAAAATGAGAACACAACATGTGAAAAATATGCATGTGTGCTGCCTGCAGGAAGTTCTTTTGGTAAACAGCTAGATCTCTCCAGGTTGACCTATGGAAGAGCCTGGTTGAGGGCACAACCACTGGCTTGGACCTAATTGGAAACCATAACAGAGCACTGAATTAGGNTAGTAGAAACAAAAAATGTACCTTACTTATTCATCATTGCCTTGGCAAAAACTTCAGTAAGGAGCTTAAATGAGACTACTTGATCTTTAAGGAAATGTGTCCTAAATAACAAAGCTGTGCGTCTTTCTTCTTATTATTATTTGCATATGCTATACTGCACAACTGCATTCCGAGAAAAATAAAAGATAATAAAACAAATGAAATGAGAGATATATCACCCAAAATAATCCAAGTGTGAGATAGGCTGCCTTTTTTTTTTTTTTTTTTTTTTTTTTTTGAAAAAAACAAAAAAAAAAAGGGCC
>VZTM01027893.1:242888-287583 GCA_013400555.1 Jacana jacana | reverse complement strand
AGTTGTTTTCAGAGCAGCATATCCAGCAGTCGGGCAGGTGGGGGAGGCACCGAGGGACCAGAATAACAGCTTTTTTCCTCAATTATTTGCGAGATTGAATAACATAAGATTACTAATAAGTGGCTTTGTCTGCTGCTAATTCAGTGGGCATGCATGCTTGAGCTGATGCATTCCTCTATTATTTCATACGGATTTAATCCCAGTGTTGTATTTTGTACCTTTGAAAATACTTGATGAAATCAGGGCCCTGAGCTGACAAAGAATTCTTGCTTTACTTCCAGTTATGCCATATAACAGCGCCCATCACTGTGTCGTAGAAGTGGAAAACTTCTTGTTTGTGCTGGGAGGAGAAGATCAATGGAACCCTAATGGTATGTATAGAATATTAAAAAGCACAGGCAGCATTTACCTTCCTGTGTCTGTCTGTCCATCAGGTCAGTGGATGTAGTCAATTGCAAGAGATTTTGAGGACCCTCAGCCTAATTGTTGCACCTAGTAACGGCTACTTTTAAATATTGATGTAGTAAATATCTGGTACTTTAGCATTAGCATCTCCGTCATTCATCAGCTCCCACATCCCTTGAGAAATGCCACAGGCAGCAGAACAGAGTCTTTCAAGTGCATGCGCCAGGCAGCAGCTGTTAAGAATTTTAACCTTCATTTCCAGTCTCCTTCCAGTCATAATATAATAATGCAATTGCAGTAGATGAATGCCTCTTTTCTATTGTCAAACCAGATACTCGCAGCTAAAGTTGTTAATGTGTTAATTATCTAGACTCTGAGATTCTTAAACTGGTCCTTTTTTTAGTCTTGTGCAAGAGCTTCTCGTATAGATTATCTGCTGCTACCTTCTTTGATTTGATTACTTCATAAATTTACCGCAAAGAGAAATTAAACAATTTAACAGGCTTCTGAGCAAAGCAAAAGGAGAATACCATGCCTTGCAAAATTCACAAAATTGTCAAGACATTGTTAAAAAGCTTGCACACGAAGAAAGGATTGTAGTTGTAGCAGTCTGTGTAACAGAGATAATTATGACTGAGAAACCATAAAACAGCTTGCAGGTACACATTTTTACTTTAAAACACCAGAGGATCCAGCTGAAATTACATATACTGCATATATTTTATTGTGAATGCCCCATTTCAGCATCTGCACTAAACCAAATTATAGAAAATTGTTACATCTGTTCACTTCCTAAAACCTGAGACAAACAATCCAGTCCACCCTGTAAGCATGTTTCCGGTGTAGTTAAAAATATCACTAAATGTTTTAGGAGAAGAGCCCTTCAGTTCTGCTGTTGAATCTCCTTTGTATTAACCAGGAGATAGCGTGGTATCATTAATGACAATTATTATTAGAAGCATCAGCCACATCCAACAACTGAGGGCCCCTGTTGTGCTTATTGGTAGGCATATGGATAATAAGAGGCAGACCTTGTTCCAGACAGTTTATAATTAAATGGCCATGTCACATGAAGGATAGAAGAAGTGTAATTACCCACAATTTAAAGATGTGGAAACTGAGTTGCGACACGATGGAAAGACATTAGAAGCCTGCATCTTAGGTAGGAGTCGAGCACAACTATTCATTCATGAGATGGGTGGTAGCTTACATCTAAGGTCACCTAGATCAACTCCTGAGCTGAAGATACTGCTGAAGATGTCTAACAGCTTCCTTGTTCTGTGAATACCAGTGATGAGACTTTTCTATAGAGGAGATGGGAATAAAAGAGGAAGGTCTGCTGCTGATACTCATCTCTTTACAAATTTACCCTGAGAGAAATGGATCTTACTTACCACAAAATACGGGCCTGAAATCATAAACTACATCCTGTGCTATTGCTGGGCCAGTTCTTTCTTAGAACTGATTTGCTCTAAATGTGCAGCTGCGTGGGAACTCCTTGCATGAACCTACTTGAATTTATGTGAAGGCTTTGGTCTGCTCTCATCATAGCACAGAAGGGGCTTCAGAGGGACCTGGCTGGAATTGTCTCACCAGAGCATTATGAGGCTTCCAGTTTGAATGAGCGTGCCAGGGGTTTTGCCAGTGGTAAGAACTATTCAGCTGGGGGCAATGGAAGGAGCACCATACACTTCTTTAACTATCAGACTGACAGATTCTTGAGAAGCTGGGTGGACCAGAAGAGTGCCCAGGCCCTCTCCATGCTTCCTGACAACCAAGAGAGCACGGGACACGTTTTTTTCTCACTTTTTTAGATCATCCTATGGCTGTGCCTTTCCAGTCACAAGGGATCCCCGCCTGAGTAAACGCTAACAAGAACAACATGCAAAATACAGTCATGGATATAAGACCAACCATCATAAACTTCAGAGCCCTTCACCTTTTGGCATGGTTGCAGAGACCTTCCTGTAGAGAGCAGAGCGCAGCATGTGCCTCCTTTTGTCCCATCATCCTGATTTGCTAATCTTGATTTCTGATCACTTGTCACATTAACTGTTTTGACAGGTGCTTCCTAACGTTCAACTTCCTGACTGATGAGCAAGGCAAAATAATAGATACAGTTCTCTTCCAAACTGAAGCCCAAAATTAAACTGGAGTCAAACCAGTTAGAGCAGGCACCTGAAGTGGGTCATCGAGTCCTTTTCCTGCTATCGGAGGCATCATATAGTCCCATTTTGTAAATTTTCTAAACTGCATTCACAAAGTCAGATTTTAGCCCCCACTACTCCTGTTGGAAAGCTGTTACAGGATCCAATTGTTCTAAATGACTAGGAACCTTATTCTAATTTCCAGTAAACTGTATTCTTTGACTAAATCACCTTGTTCTCATGCCAAAGTTGGCCTTTAGCTTAATAGTTTTTCCCCTCCTGGAGATTTTTTTCCCTGATGTATTACAAACAGCCCTCCTATCCATTTTCAGCTTTTGTTTTCCTAGGTGCAACAAGCCAAGTTCTTTGTCTCCTGCATAAGATAAACTTTCTCTTCATTCTGTCCCAGTAGTAGCTCTTATTTGTGCCTGTTCTAGTTTGATTTCATCTCACTTCCTTTGAAGTGACCACATTTGTATCCTGTACTCCCTCCCTAGGCTCACTAAACCCTTCTCTTTCTACCCTGCAGTATACAGTCTTCTACATACGTGCTATTTGTAGTGAATGTGTGTATGACACGTTACGTTAGGAGGCCAAGGTCCCTAGATGATAGGTTTTCATGATAACAATTTAAAAGTTGGTATATAACCAGTGACCACTGAAATTCCTGGTAACTCTGAAAGATGTAGTGAACACATCAGCATTAAAACCTCCTACTAGAAGTCCAGACTTATGATCAGTACTTGAATTGTTTTGAAATCCTGCTTTGGGAATTAGCAATAGGTTAATAAGTGCCCTAAATAGTGAGACCTAGAGCTGGTCAGATGCCTGCTGTTACTGGTTTATTGTTAATTGAATCTATAGCTCTCAATGCCTCTTTTTCTAAGCTGTCTATATAGACTAAAGGAGTTCAGATAGGGACCAAGAGCAAAGCTTTGCTTCACTAAACCCAGTGGCAAAATGACCACTTGCCCTTAGGTTATGGGGATGTCCTGTGTCTTGAGGTGTGTTTGAGTGGTGCTCCTCATAAAGTGCTTTGGTCCTCATTAGGCACCACACTGGGTTGGAAGGGAAATATGGTATTATTCATCAGTCTTCTGCTTTACTCTTCTCATTTAAAACAAGCTTATACACACCAAAGGAATGAGTTTGCTTCCTGACGAAGTGGTCAACATGGTTTCTTTCTCTGTTTCCTTGTAGAACATGATCTTAAATTATTATGAATATAAATTCTAGCTGTGTTGTTATTCTTCTCTACAATCTTGATGGTTTATTTACACATGCTGAAGTAAGTGTGGAATGAAACAAGCAAAGCCAGCCAATCCTACATAGGCTTTTCCAATGCAAAAATATTCACCTTGTAGAATACCCAGTGACCATTTATAGAACTGTGACCTACGCAGGTGGGTTATTCTGCTGGCCTGTGAAGCCTCTAATTCAATTTTTTAGTTGCACATACATAAACAAAGGTTTCTGTTTCCGAGATCCTCATCTGCTGAAGTCTCAGGTGTTACAGGAAATTGCCATACACTCTCTTGCTTCAGTTTTCTTGCTTTGATGTCAATCTGCATGTAAAATAAGGTGAAATCTTAATATCGTGAAGACATGAATACAGTTCTTGGGCTTGACAGCAGGGATAAGCTAGTTAGCTGGTGTATGTTGCTCATGTTTCGTATTTTAGCTAACACACTTGGAATAAAACTCAAAGAGTGTATTCCCCCTTCGATGCACTTGTGTAATTCCTTCTAACTTGACATTGAAAGTACATGGTAGAATAAACCATCTAGTGCAAACACTGCATACCCCATGCTGATGGTTTATGCAGCTCCTGGTTATTTGCACAAGATTTTTTTACCATGTTCCACATAGAGTTGATGTGAAGAGAAAGAAAAGCATATGTTCTTCTTTTGATTTTTTTTACCTGACACCAAGTACTCTAGCCATAAAAATACTGTGGGGATGCTCTCTTTTGGGCAGTAATTTTGTTTAGTGCGGTGATTTATTGTGGCTGTGAAAGTACCACAGCATCTATAAGTAAATTTAAATACACATTTTCAAGATCTTATTACAGAGAGCAAGAATAATCTCTTATCTGCTTTTACTGCTAACAATTGCTAATTCAAACCGTGCAGTGCCCCATTTGTTGAATTATTGCTATACACATAGTGTAATCATACATTGTTGTAAAAGGGGGAACCCTTCATAAAAGCTGTCAACTTGTGAAGTATATGTAATATATATTACAATCATGATGTTAAATACATGAAACAAACAGCTGAGTGTCAAAATAATCTATCTTTACAGGGAAACACAGTACAAACTTTGTTAGCCGATACGATCCCAGGTTTAACAGCTGGATACAACTTCCACCCATGCAAGAGAGGTAAAATCCTACTACTATGTGTTGTTCAATATATGTTTTATCATCCTAGGAACAGGTAAATTTTGTCTTAGTTCTGGGAGGAAGGAGGCCTACGGAGGCATTGAAAATACAGAGAAGAAATTGCAGCATGCAGTTGCGTCCCATTTGTCTCCTAATTTTTTTAAACTTTCCTCATTCACAACTCCACATGCCAAATCCCACAGTGCTAACTCATGCAGACTAGCCATGGACTTAGTGCAGTTACTGCTTGCCTGATTATGGTCTGAAGGATTTTTCTAAAGTCTTTGTGGTGTCCATTCATGTTCCCTGACTGAATTGTCATGATGAGTTTGCAGTAAATAAGCAGTATCATCAGGTATCTTATAGGAAACTGAAACTTTCACATCGGCCCCATCCTGTTTCACCACACGAGCCATGAAGACCTCTCCTCAACATGAGTTACCTTGTCAGAGGACTCTTAATCCTAGGTGGTCTTTGAGTGAAGTTGCTGTCAGCTAATGCATATTAGAGTAGCATACACTTTAATCTTAACTGTGTACCAAAGAGCAGAGGTGCACGTAGTCTTGAGCACTGACCAGGAAAGATATTGTAAACTTAAAGCTGGATCCCAAATCTTACCTCAGCAGGTAAAAAGTCTCCCAAATCTGAACTGAATGATGCATGTTTCTTAAGAAGAATCCCAAAGGCAGAAGATCCTCCAATGTTGTTTAATGAAAGCACATTCAATGTCTGTCCTTCAGTTCAGTGCTCATCCTCTCATAGATGTACAAGAAATCTCACACCACCTTCCTAAAACACTTTCCTTATTCCATGTGCTGTCAGTATTATAGCTCTTTTTCACAGTGTTTAGGTGCCTGGCAGTCAAAAATATATTGAACTCAGTGCAGCCTTGGGATTCAAGGTGTGTATTATGAGATGCATGGAAATCTGGCTGTCCTTCCAAGTTTTCAAGAACTAAAATATTGGTCTGTACAGTTTTTGAAGGGTTCTTCAGGATTCAGTGTGATTGACCTAAGTCTGTACATAGACCCTTGTGCGATGCTTGTCACCAAAAAATACCGCGTGAAACAGCACAAGTGGAACAGCACTGAGTAGGTGTGTTATTGGAGCTGGGTGAACTGATAAAATTAGCCATATAAATAGAGATAAGAAGAAATCACAATTCATCATGGTAAATGATTAATTCATTCTCCCTTCCTCCTGCCAGCCCTATGGGGTGACCCCACAACTGGGTTATTTGCCTTAAAACTGAGGGACACCTTCCTCTCTGGTTCAGGTCCCTGGCCTGAGGTGTTGTTATGGGGGGACAAGAGATGTGTGTAAGGTTGCACATCACCGTGTCAGGCATCTTCCTTGAACAGTTTTTGTAGAGAGCCTGCAGCTCTTCTGTGGAGCCTAATCGGTATCCTCCTTAGGCCAGTAAAACTCTTGAGGGACAGGGGTGTCTGGCTGAACAGTTGGGCCTATTTGGCTGACAAACCTCAGAAGGCAGGAGGTAGTTGAGAAAGCAGAGAGGTAGAGAGAAAACAGACAATAGGAGTTTTTCCACCTCTACAGTGGCCGGTTGCGTTTCACCAGAGAATCAGTTTAGAGTTGCAGATGCTGAATATGACGTGCCTTGTGCTCTGGTGGAGCCACCACCTTCAGCCAAGAGTTAGAAGCTCTGCTGCGTGGTGTGATTGCTTAGTAGCAGCCCAGTCATAAACTGTAATGCATTGTCGCAGCGCTTTATGGTGTTATTTAAATGTAATGATCCACTTCTGCATAGCTCCTTCTGCAAGGGGCTTTACTATGAGAATGTTAATTGTCACCTCTTGTGTTCAGGATACATAACTCATAGGCTTGGCCATTATTTTTCTATAAAGGCTCCTAAGCACTGGGGCTGTTGTTGGAAAGCAGGGATTTTGAAATTGCTTTCTAAAATGGTTTTAATGGTTTATTTACTCATTCCTAATGACTTCCTCAGAGTTGTTGCAGCCTTTAGAGGTAGGGCCTGGACACGTTTTTAGAAGATCATACAGATGAGAGAGCTTTTATGCAGTCTCCTTTTCCAGGTCCTTTAGACAGATAAAGTTCCCATTAAATTCAACGGGCTATTTTCCCCCCTCTAGGAGTACAGGGTCACGCCCTGTCTCTGCTGGCATAATGCAGGCACCATTGACAAGACAGACTGTTTAATGGGTTTTTCTGAGTCATTATGGTCCATCAAGTCAAAACCTACTTAGGAATTTTAGTCTGAGAATAATTGGCTGGATAGACTATTATAGCTCTTTTGAAAAGACTGCCAGGTAAATGTGGGTCTCATTCACCAGCAGTATATTCTCAAGTTGAAAATCTGTATGAAATATTTGATGAGTAAACTTTTATCTCATATGCTAAAATCCATATTTGATTGATTTTACTGTAGGACCTATAAAGAAAAGTAGAATCCTGTTAGGGATTCAGAGCCTTCCATGCATTTTCTTTAAAGACAAATTTAGTTTCTTTTCATTTGAAGAACATCTCAAAAATACACCCTGCTTTTGAAAAGTAGGTGCTGTTTTCAGGCATGCATTGTTTAGAGAAGCAGCAAATGACTCATCAGCTCTTGAAATCCACATCTGCCTGATGATGCAGTAACCATGGGATGCTTTTCAGAGAGCAGTTCAGAGAGACTAACATGACTGCTGAAGGTGTGGTCTTTGTACCCTGAACCTCAGTCCATACTGTTGCATCTTGCCAGCTCAGCCCAGTGCTGGACAAGCTGTGAGGAACATAATAACATTTAAAATATCATCTTTTTTCTTACATTCTGAGTTAAAAGTTTTTGTTTGAAGGCCAGCAAAACCCACAGTATTGTAGCTGGGAAATGCAAGTGGCAACTCGGCATCCTCACTGAGGCTGAGTGAACTGAGAAAAGAAGCTGCAGAAAAAAAGATAAAACAATTTCATGTTTCATCTTAGTCTGACTTCAATAATAGTAATGTTAAACCTTACTAGGATTACTTTAGTTTTTAAAAAGTAGGGTTTACACTCTAAAAGTGACTCTGAAATCAAGTCCAGATGAACAGTAATAGCCTTGTTAGTTTTAAAACTCAGACTGGTAGTGGTATTTCTTGTTTTGGAGCATAAATTCATCATTTGTAGAAATCAGAAATAAATTCTTCCCTTTTATGCATGTGTATTTATGAGAAGTTGTTAGTTGGGTTGATTATTGAGTGAAGGGATGTGATGGAAAAGCATTTCAGAGACCAGTGAACACTGAATACCTGCGAGTCCTGAAGAAAACCACAAAATTATTGTCTTATTGTCCATATTCAGATCCTGAGGTGCATTCCAGTTAGAATCTGATTAGAAATGGATAGTGTCTTCCCAGTTTTGTGGGGAAAGTCATCGTGCAAAGATTGCTGTAGTGCATTTTAGTCTGAATCATATTTTACAGCAGTTTTAAAAGTCATCACCTAACAGCATGTCCCTTACACACTGTGACATTGAAAAGTAAAAAAACCAAGAAGCTTAAAGTGTTTGTGACAGGAGCTACTGAGAACATATTCACATCCAAGCAAAAGAGTGAAGCGTGCTGACGCTTTCATTTTTGCTCCTTATAGTGACACTGTGTGGATGAAACCAGGAGTACACGTACAGAATAGTGTCAGTGAAATCCCAGTTAACAGTTGTGCCTGCAAGTTATAACCTACCTCTCTTTATTAAACCTGAGCTAAACCTTAAAGTGAGAGCAGTTTGTTAATGGGTTTGTCAGAGGAGATGCAGGAGGACAGATGAGCAGATGCATGAGCACCCCAGGCATTGATGGCAGGCACCTTGTGGGTTTGTGCCTTGAGGCTGATGGACACAGGAGGTTCAGAGAACATGTGCCCACTCGTGCAGGCTCTCTGATGTCTAATATGATGTGATCCTTTCAGCTTTTCCTGCTTTTGGGGCTGCTATGGGCTGTCTTGCCTCTGGCTTGTCACATACTCATAAGAAGCATGCAGACACTTGATTGCCTCTAACACCTCTACCCTCTGTCAAATCCGAGTGAAGTCAGCCAGCAGGTTTTTGTTGAGGAGACAATGCTCAGGCAGACATGGGTACATGTACAGTGTAATCAAAGAGGCTTTGTTTCCATAGAAAATCAGGCTAAAAAACATAGATGCACAATTTGCTGCCCGACCATGCAGAGCAATATATGCCATCAGCTTCTATCTGCCCATTGACAGATAAATTAAATGGTCGTATTTAATCCGTCAGCTGAGCTGAAGGCACTTAGCAGTATTCCTGGCCTCCTGTTTGCATCTGCTTTTTTCAGTAGCCTTATCCCTGTGGTAGTACTCCCCCTCCCACTCAGCAAGGGGTGCTGGCCTGCACTGTCCATCTTGCCAAGGTGAGAGCAAAGAGGTAGGTGCTCAGTGCCCCTGGCTGGTGAAGAGCCCTCTCAGGTGGCACCAAAGCCAAAAAGTAAGGCCAGAAACAGGCAGCATTGCCTCAGGTCTGCTCCCTGGATGCCCAGCCAGCCCTGCTGTTTCCATGGCTGTAGCTTCATGTCCACCTGACCTCTCCTCCCAACTTACAAATCACCAGCCAGTCCCAGCCACATCTGACAAAGATGGAAATGTCTCCGAAATGTTAAACTGTAAAGGAGAGAGACCTTATTCACGCCTTCACTGATGGAAATGCTCCTACACTCATGCCCGGTTAGATGGCATGTTAGAGACATGGCACCCCAGGCTTTGCTAGCTCACCTGGTCGTGGGATGACTGTAGGGAAGCCTGCAGAGGAGCTGGGGCATACCAGAGCTGTTAACGACAGGGTGCTGTGCTCTGTACGTGGGCCACCACTCATTCTGAAGGTCTTGCAGTGGTCTGCAGGATTGAGCCCTTGATGGTACAGGTGACCATGAAGCCCAGCATACAATTTAGGAGTGCAATATCCAGCCACTCCTAGATTCAGGTTCGGGTGCCTGGGCAGGAACCGGAGCACATTGTGTCTGCCACGGAGTGGGGTTTGGCAAGCTGCAGCCCTACTCTGGCGTGTCCACTTTGCCAGAGCTGTCAGAGCAAGACCTCGCCGTGCCTGACCTGCCTGCTTGTCTCTGGGCTTGCACTTCACTCTGGTTTCACCCAGGAGAAGATTATAGGTTTGGGACAGGCAATTCTTGCTGATCAAGGTCTGGTACAGTTCTTCCTAGCCTAGCTGTGCTGTTTTGTAGTTTTCTTTCTTGTACCATTCCAGCTTAAAGCTAAAGGCCTCTACCCTCGTAAACCTTCCTGCTGCTGAGTAATCCAGGGAGCTTTCTCCAAAAGTGGATTCTATCAGACAGGGTCTCTCAAAATTACCTGCTGCTCTATTTTTACTTCAGGAACAGACACTGACCGTTAATTTTGGAGGCACGAGGAAGGTGAACTGATAGATGCCAAACAGTCCTGAGCAGAAGAAAAGGAATTCTTTTCCAGCATACCCGAGCTGCAGATGAAAGCAGACAGGAGACTCAGACTTTTCTCAGAGTTAGTCGGATGGAGACAGCCAGCTTTTGAGTTACAGGGAGGAAATACAATGTTGTGCCTAGCATAAGGAAAGTTGTTCTATTTGCCATACTGCAGAAAGAAGAAAAAAATGATAATTGAAGAAAAATTTTGATGATGTGGTTCTCTTAGTAAATTGGGAACAATGACCCTTGAAGGACCATAAAGAAAGTGAATGTCAAGATAATTTATTATTGTTACATTATCTACCTCATTTTTCACTTTGTCTTACTGAGTTGTTACATCCCTTACAAGGTAATGCCCCAAACATTAATGAGCACCTTTTTATCTTTCACGGGTGTGAAAAAGCAACAACCAACTTGGAAAAGGGGGTATTTTCTGCCAGGTTTATGGGCGTTTAATTATTGTGACACCAAAAATGAGGTGTTTATTTGATGTCGAGCCTGTATTTGATTAGCAAAGCAGCCACTGTCTGTAGAATAGCTGTAAGCATGCAAAGTTCCTGGACACTTCTCTCTGAAGCAGCACTTGAAGGAGCTATATCTTGGTTCAGGGAGTCAACTGGAGAGGGAAAAACCATGTTTGACGTGGCTAATTGGTTTGCTGTTGGATTCTTTTATTTTGTTCTGCCCTGTCCTCCAGGAGAGCCAGTTTCTACGCCTGTCGCCTTGACAAGAACTTGTATGTGATCGGTGGAAGGAATGAAACTGGCTACTTGTCCAGCGTGGAGTGCTACAATCTGGAGACAAACGAGTGGCGTTACGTGTCTTCCTTACCGCAGCCTTTGGCAGCCCATGCGGGAGCTGTTCACAATGGCAAGATTTATATTTCAGGCCAGTGTCTTTTATAATTCCTGCTATATATCAAACAAACAAACAAACAAACAAACAAACAAACAAGCCAACCACAAAACAACAACAGCAAAAGCCCCAGAACTGAAAATTATAGCCCTAAATTCCTGCTTCAGCGACATGTTCTTTATTGACATTAATTAACTGAGGTATGTTTACCTTTCAGGGGGTGTTCACAACGGAGAATATGTCCCCTGGCTGTACTGCTATGACCCCGTGATGGACGTCTGGGCCCGAAAGCAGGACATGAACACAAAGCGGGCAATCCACACTTTGGCTGTAATGAATGATCGACTGTACGCAATTGGAGGGAACCATTTGAAAGGTCACATTTTTAATAGAGGAAAAGCATTTCAGTGTCCCCTGTCTCCTGATAAAGAATATTTTTGTTAGACAGTCGTTGTTAAATACATTAAAAACCAAGCAACACAATTTAACAGGACACTTGAGCCAGCAATTTTAAAAACATTTTATGCAAATTATTTTAAAATTATAACAGTACATTAAATATATGAGTAATGAATGCTTTAGATAATAAAAATGGGAGCTTCCATTACTCAAAGGCATGGACAATTTGTCATTACCAAGAATTCAATGAAACAAACAGATTATTCTTTGACCCAAAAGTCCCAGCAATATTTTCCTCTGTAAATCATTTTCCAAAATGTGCACTTAGAGAGAGCTTTATTCAGAGCAACACACAAGAACAAGCTCCTGATTTAATGAAGAGAAAAAAACCAAACCTCCAGCCATTAAATATTAGGACTAGGCTCTTTAGACCCCTTTTCAGTATTAAATGTAGCTTGTTAATTATAATTCTTTTTAGAGGTTTTTTGTTTTCATCTTTTGAAGAGGTCTCATATTAAAATAACTTCTGGTATTCATCTGGTATTTTTGTCTGAATACATATATGCTGTTGCTAAAGAGATTCTGCTTAATCCAGGCACTTAGACAAAAAGCACAGCTCCTGCTTCTTTGTCCCCTGACAATATTTGACAGTTTATATTCCCATTTTTTTTCTTCCTCCTTTCTGGCTTAAAAAAAAAAAAAGAAGCCTCTCAATAACAAAAGAGAAAACTAATGCAAAAGCAAAAGTGATGTTAACTGCCAGCGTGCCTGGATGACTCTGGCACCCAAGTCCCTGTGAGACTCTGAAAATCCACATGCTGCTTTTGAAGATCTGGGTGCCCTTGAAGCATGTAGGGGACAAAGTCTCAGATGTGAATTTTCACTGGTAAATTGTACTGGTGCATAATCCCCTGCAGCCAGATGAAGGGCTGCTGTGCCTCTGCTCCCCAACCCCAGTTGTGATGGGTGTTCCTGGACTGGATTTTGCAGGGGAAAGCAGTAAAAGCCTGCACATAAGCACCTGCAAATGTAAAGGTTGCAGAGCTCCATAGTGTTGGCTTTTTGTCCTGCTAAAGTAGAAGTCAACACCCCTCCTATAGCTAAAGCCCTTGCTTTGGTTTGTGCAGGCTTTAATTGCTTCCATCCTGCCACCACCTTCTTTTTTTCACCCAGCTTCTAATAAGCATTGCGTTTTTGCCTCTACAGTTGTTGCCCTAGATGCCTTTATGTACAAATTGCTTGATGTTGTAAGAGTTATTTAACATTCAGGCTTCTGGAAAGCCACTGGCTGGCTGGTAGCAGGGCTTTTTTGAAAAGTGGTTTCTTCCGTACAGTGAAACAAAAGGAGGAACTGCAAGGAAAGGGAGGGGACCAGAGTGCTGATGAAATGCTATGAATTCTCCAAATGGGTGGGAATAGCAGAGCTCCACAGCAAAGCCCTCCTCTGGGGAGCTGGATGTGTGCTAGTGTCAGCAGTGCGTTGAGCGTATCACAGCTAGCCATGGGCATACTGCAGCTTTTTATGGAGCTTTTGACAGATTCTGGGTGTGCTGTGGTGGCCTTTCTAAGGCCCCTTGAAAACTTTACAGCAATGAAAATTTATTTCATCACAGCTATTCATTCCTTACATCAATAATACTCTTACAAGCTGCATTGTGAAGTACCAATGTCACCAAATGCCCTTTTCTAGAAAATCTAATTTTTCTGTCATACCTTGGTGCAGGAAACAGGAGTGGCAGGTAAAACATCCCAGCATATTAAAATACCCATAATTTTACTGCAGTGCTCTGATAAAGAAGGTAGTTTGAGATAGGGAAATGTCTAAATATTGGAACAGGAACCAAGATGCCTGGGTTCTTTGTCTTTTTTCAGCTCTAATGGATAGAGCTTGAGAGTCTAGAGCTGAGACTCATCTGTGCTTTGGTCATTACAAAGCAGTAGTCCCATGGAGCCTTTTTTGGTCTGTCAGAGAAGGATGGCACCACTGTTGTGTTTTTTCTTGTTACATTTTTTGTTGCCTTTAAGACTGTTAAATCACAGCTGCAAGCTTAGAGTACCTCTTACATCAGCTTGAAAATTGAAGCTGGTCCTGAACATCACGTCTGTCAGGCTAAGCACCTTGTCCCTCTAGAACCAAGTGGCATCAGTTGTCTAACGTCTACCTAGACTTGTTAGGCATTAATTTCTGAGCAAGATTTAATCTGTTGACTTTTGAACAGATGAGGTTTGCTGATCTTTGAGAAAGATTGCCAGGACGGTCTTTTTCGTACATGTTCAACCTTGCATTTGCACTGGTAGATAAGGAGGAATATTGCTTGAATTCACTTTCATCGTTGATAGGTTATTAATGAGTGCTACTTTCTGATCTGTTTAGGTTCTATACCTACTTGTGATTTGTAGAAGACTATAGAACTAATGGTAAAAGCTTTCAGCAGATTTATTTGAAGTGAAATAACATGACATTAACATTACTGAAGATGGCTTAAATGTATATGGCAATATTTTCTAGAAGAAAATGTAACAGTGACATTATAATTGTGATAATAACATTGTAGCTTTAAGTTAATAAATTTAACAGTAAAACAAATGCTAAAGCAGTATGTCATAATGCACCATCTCCTTTCTCAATGCCCTTATCCAGGTTTCTCTCATCTTGACGTAATGCTTGTGGAATGCTACGATCCAAAAAGTGACCAGTGGAATATTCTCCAGACTCCTATTCTGGAGGGCCGCAGTGGCCCTGGCTGCGCAGTCCTTGACGACAGCATCTACCTTGTCGGAGGCTACAGCTGGAGTATGGTGTGTACCTGCTTTCTGCAGTGACCCTTCCATTCCTTGCAGCCAGTCTGTGAATTCCTTGAATGGGATTGAGAGGAGACAAGGGATGAAGTATGGTTTTGGTTTAGTTTTCAACTTGTGAAGAACACAGATTATTTTTTCACCTTTGCGCTCTTCCATTTAGATGAATTATTATCAGATTATATTCACTGGTGTGGAGTAATATAAAAATCAAATGTCATTTGGAAAAATCACAGAATCAGAAGAGGAATAGGGCATTAGAAGGGACCTCTAGAGATGGTCTAGTCTAACCCCCGCTGCCAGAGCAGGTCCACCTAGGTTCCAGGTTCCATAGGAAAGTGTTCTGGTGGGTTTTAAACATCTCTTTAGAGATGGAGACTCCGCCACATTCTCTGGGCAGCTTGTTCCAGTGCTCTGCCACCCTCAAAGGAAAGAAGTTCATCCTCATGTTTAGATGGAATTTCCTATGTTCAAATTTGTGCCTGTTACCTCTTGTCCTGTCACTTGGCATCACTGGAAAAAGGCTGGTGCCATCCTCCAGACACCCGCCCTTTAAGTATTTATAGGTGTTGATCAGATTCTCCCTCAGTCTTCTCTTCTCCAGACTAAAAAGACCCAAGTCCCTCAGCCTTTCCTCATAAGAGAGTTGTTCTAGTCCCCTGAGCATCTTTGTAGCCCTTTGCTTTACCCTCTCCAGCATTGTCCTGTCCTTCTTGATCTAGGGAGCCCAGAACCAGACACAGTACTACAGATGCAGCCTCATCCTGTGACTGACAGGATTGCATGCCTATAGCTCTGTTTATAAAGTGCTTGTAAAGGATCCAGACTTGCAGAAGCCCATGTGACAACCAAACCTCTTGAAGGGCTCCTAAATTAGGACCCAAAATCATGACTCATGACTTTTGAAAAGAAGTGGCTTTTGGTCTTCAAAGCTGATGTGTGACTTGGATTTAACTTAGACCACATTTAATATGACTTTTTGTTTTATTACAGGGAGCTTACAAATCTTCTACTATTTGCTATAGTCCTGAGAAAGGGACTTGGACAGAACTAGAAGGAGACGTTGCTGAGCCACTTGCAGGACCTGCTTGTTCAACTGTCATATTGCCAGCCTGTGTTCCATACAACAAGTGATAGTCAAGGAGCACTGACACGAACACTGAGTGCATTTGGGAAATTAATGACGGGTGACGTAAATATTTTATTAGAACAGGATTCCTGTTAAAACAAAGCTACCATAATTGACCCCTTATTCCATATTTATGCTTTAGGAGCAAACTAAAAGAAAACAAAACCCAAGTGTTGTCCCATCTCAGATAGATGCCAGTGTCTTACGAAGCAAGCAGCTAAAGCACACCGAACATTACATGCTGACAGACTGCCATTTCAGACTGATTTTAACTTTTCCTGCTGCAGAGATATTCCTCACGTCAAATTTAACTTTTTAAAAAAAAAAAAACACAAAGAAGGCTAAATGTTCAAATATGGCCTGAAGAGGCAAGATCAGTATTGTGCATTGTATCTACCTGCATGTGATCTGTGTTGAAGTCACGAGGATGTTGTTTTCATGAATGCTTCAGAATTCAGATAGTGAAAAGCTCACACTGCATTGCAGAATTGTCTCCTCCTCTGTAATCCTAACCTACAGCTACTTCACATGCTCTGCGAGCAGCACAGCATCAGAAGATTATGAAAGGTAAAGAAATATCACTCAGTTTTTGCACAGCTTGGCATCTAATACGCTCTGCCTTCAAAGTCCCCACGTGTAAGTGCAGCGGAAAGCAGACTACAATAAAAGCCATGCTTTACAGAGCACTTCTTGCAATAGCAGCTTAGGGATTAGGATCAAATTCTTCTAATCACGCTTGTGTAAAGGCAGAGTCGTTTCACTGAAATCACATGGAATGACTGTTTTTACATGAGTACAGCAGGAATTTGGTCCTACGCCTTAAATTCTGGGTTCGTAAAGTAAGTTATTCCTATGGCCACTTAACGAAGCACCAGAACCAGTACTTACTTTTCACTAACCTGTTAGATAGGAGCATCCGTGCTAGTTGCTTCCAAAGACAAGAAGGCTGCATTTAACTGGAAACATGTTACTTTGGACTCTTAAATGATTATGCACAATTTTGGAGAGATGCTGGTAAGTAGTTAAAATACGCCTGTGTTGTTGATCTTAAAATGTGCTCTGAGAGATTTTACTATTGATCCAAAGTAATATGAGGCTAGACTTTCCACTGCCTTACAGCCTGAGTAATTATTTATACATTGCAAAGCGAGTTCAGAGTGTTACCACATGGGACCAGTAGCATTTACGACTCGGTTCATGAACTCCTGGTTGCTTGCACAGATCAGCCTGTCCACGCTTTAAGCTTGTGTCTTTCTGTCCTGGCTTTGCAAAAGCAGTGACCAAATCTGAGCCTGATTCTTCATCACCTCGCAGTTAACATAATCGTCTACACCTCAGAAGAGCATATGCATAATTTTTCCATTATGGTTTACTGGTGCCGCGTCCATTATCCTCAGTACCATCCTTTTGGCTGGTATAAACTGACATTGCTCCGTTCAAGCCAATGGATACACTTTGGTTTGTGCCAGCTAAGAAGCTGGCCTTTCATTTGCCTAGTTGTGACTGGCTGCACCAGATGAAAGGCAAAGGGGACTCAGATCCTGCATTGTCAAGCCCGCACGTCTCTTTCACAATAGGACTTAATGCTGGCGCCTTAAGCAAGGAGCGGGCAACTGCCAGAGGTTGGTTTCTGCTGCAGAGGCAATAGATGGGAGGAAGAATTCATTATTTGCTTTGCAAAATAGAAAGAGGGCGAATGTACACAGAAATTACACTATATATTGAAGCTTGAGAGCAATATAAATAATGGAGGGCAAATACCATGGGGCTGTGTCTCTCTGGCATCAGTCCAGTTTTATTGCAGTGCAACTCCCTTGCTTGCAGCAGAATTACACAGTTGTAAAACTGGAGTAATGCAGTAAAGACCCATACCATACAAATGCAATAACCCAATTGATGAGGTGGCTGCACGCCCGGAAAAGAATTGTTTAAACAAAATAATTATCTGAAGATGCTAATATTTGAATGTGCCGTTGGGGAGTTTTCCAGTGAGCATCACTAAGGAACTCATAAAGGTGGAGTGTATATCCTGAAATCTCAACCCATTTCTACTATATAGTGCAATCTTAGTTGGTTTTGTATTTATTTATATTGTTCAGATCCAAGGGATCCCTTGTAAAATATATTTGGTGCAATCATGACTTTTTTTTTCCTTTCCTGTTGAAAGTATATAAATATAAATATATATAAAAAGGAAACTGTTAAGATACTAAAAGAGGAAACCGTGGATGACATTTAAGATCAGGATAAGGTCTGCCATTGAACACTGACTGTCACCTGTCTCTACTAAAATGTACCATTTTTAAAGGATATTTGTTGTCCTTTTAAGTGGTTCTTTTTTTTTTTTACCAAGATAATTTAAAGATTTATGAGGACTGTATGTAAATCTTTCTATCTTTCAGGAAGGCATGACCAAGGAAAGTGCTAACTGAATAAGACACACAAGGGATGTAAATTTTGTACAGTACTAGACTGTGTAAATGAAGCTTGCTTGTAGGGGGGAAACTTTAAATAAAACTTTATGTACTAATTCAACTGTCTGCCATATTCCTACTTATAAAATGTATGTACAAATAATATCTACATTAAATTCTTTGGAACTTTTTTTATCATGTAGATGCGTGCACTCCTTTTGTTTTGTGGCCGTCCATAACAGCCTCATTGTTCTCCGAGCACCATTACTCACTGCCTGTGGAGGCCCTGACACAGCAAAACGTCGGGAGTCAGAGCCTTCCCCCAAGCCCAGCTGCCCAGCCTGGGCTTTAGCAGGGAGATTGCCCCCCTGCCCACAGGCAGGGTCCGAGCTCAGGACCCCAGCGAGGCGATCGCTCCTACGTCTGTGTCGTGCCTCTGCCTTGGCCTGTTCCTCCATCCCATGGTCACACAAGTGAAGAGGATGCTGTCTGGTTAAAGGCTGTCTTGCTTTGGGGAATTTAATGTTAGTTGCGGTGATTTCTTCCCTCTTCAAGATGTCCCTCCTGTGATGATTGACCCTTCCAACTAACTATGGGTATTTCTGTTCCTGGTTGGTGAAGCGCTGCCATGGGGGAGCGGTGGAGGAGCTGGGACAAGAGGCATTGGCAGTCTGAGACAGCAAGGTAAAGGCAGGGGTTTTACCAGGAAGCAGAGTCGTTATCAATACCAGTTACTGTACTACGCCTACTATTTATTCCTGCCTGCCAGCCTCTGTCACGGGCCAGCACCTTCCTGTGCAAACCAGGTGGGTGCACTGAGCAAACAAAAAGGCAGTCCCGGTCCCCGTGCTTGTGGCGAGTGTGAGCTGTGCTGGAGGGTGGCTGAGGGTGTGGTGAAAGAGCCTGGTCTAACGGGAGGGAGTCAGTCCTGTTCAAATCTATCAGGAAGGGAACGGCAAGCCACCAGCCACAACGGTAAGGTAGCATGATGACTAGGACTGTTTCATTAATGAGTTTATTTCAGAAGAGAAAAGAAGGAATAGAGATTTATGTTGGGTTTGTTTTCTTAAGTAATGTGGGAGAAGAAGGAAGAAGAGAAGCTGGAAGCAGTGAGCAGAGACATGATTTAGAAAGGAAGGGAATGAAGCAAGAAGGAAGAGATAAGAATAAAAGGAAAAAAAATTAGAAAACTAGAGCCTTCAAGAAGAGAAGGTGGGAAGTTCTTGTGGATCATGGGTGCAGAGAAAGGGCAGGCTGGAGTAGTGAGGAAGGCCAAGATTGTTTCTGAGAAGCACACATCATACCAAGCCTGGAAAGACATGACAGAAGACAAAAAAGCAGGAGAAAAACAGGAGAAAATGCAATAAACATGAAACCTATGCACTTGACAATGGTACTGCTCCTATTTTCTCCTCATTTCTAGCTGTTGAGCAGAAGGATCAAATCAGCAGAGTAGTTAGGTGTTGCAGTGTCCAGGCTTTCAATGCATGGACTTCACCACAAGAGAAGTCGTGGTGGTGAGGAGCAGAGGAAGAGCAGACGTGTTGCAAGTCTGGGTCCCCACTGGGATGGAGGGAAGCATCTTCCCCATTTCTGATTCCCAGAGTCATCTTTGGAAGTTGCACACCTGGACTGTTCCTCTGTTCTCCTTCTCTGCCATCCTTCCTGCTAAACATCAGTCTTCTCCTCTTTGTCCTCAGCATGACAAACTTGCCTAGGTACTTGTGTGGAGCTGGGCCTGAAAAACAGCAGACTGGTGAAAGGAGCTCTTTCCCTGCTCATCAGCTGCAGTCCCATCCACTGCCCAAAAAGCCTGAGAAAGCTGACTTGCTGCTGATTTGCAACCCATGCCCATGCTCTTAAGGAGGGAGGAGATAGCAGTTCAGAAATAGGCTTTTCATTGATCTTAGCACTATCTTCAAAGGTACGGTGCCCTACCTCCTAAAAGCTGGCACTGCTCTCCTTCATGTCTTTGTCCCCCTTCCTGATTTTAATACAATGATTTCCTCTGCTAGCTGCATCTGTGAGCCAATTCCTGAGAAAAAATCCGTGCCAAACCTCATTATATATAGCAGTTTGTATTGTATGATAATCACTCACCAACATACTACTCTAGTTCTCCTGCTTTTAAGGGACAGACCACGTTTCCATTTAAATGTAGCTTTCCGGGAACAGACAAAGGAGTCAGAAATCCCAAACAGCACTAAGGAGGCCAAGATGGTAATTGGCAACATACACACTCCCGAGCAGTTTAGGATACACGTTCTCATTTCTTTTGTTAATGTGGCAGCAGAGAAGGGTCTGTGTTTTAGCCTCTCCGGTCCGGACCAAGGAGGCGGCGGCGCTGGAGGTCAGCGTGGTTAGCGGGAAGGGAAAATACACTAATGAATTCTGGAGGGCTTGTAATGCCATAAAAGATTCAGTTAATCTGCAGCATAGATGTTGATCAGCGAAACTGAACCTGACTCTCTGGACCTTGTCAGATGTATTCTGTGCATGTCAGTGTTCCACACCAATTACAGATTTTAGAAGATGCTCTCATGCAAAACTATGTGCCCTAATATATAAGCCAGCTCAGATGTAACTAAAATTAAAATCTGACTGTGGCAAATCTCTGTGATCCTGATATATGAAAATCCAAATAAATGATTTGTTCCCAGAAATGAAAAATAACTTCAGCAGGAAATTTCAAAATTACTTATGCAGGATTAATCCAGTTCAATGAATGCATCTTGTGTTGATTAATAAAGCATTCCTGAATTGCAAAGTAAAATGAGAGGAGACTTCTGGTGCTGATATATTTGTGTATTTCTGAAGCTCGTGAGGAATGTGAGCTTGCAAGAGATGTGGTCAACCAGTGTAAACAGAAATTGAATACAAATAGTGATTTTCTAATTGTCTATTTTCTCCCTTCAACAGAAAGCTACCTTTGTGTCATTGATCCTTTCTGGAAGAACACAGGTACCGTGTTACCTGCCACAATATTGAATGAGAACAGGGCATCTAACACGATTGTAACAATGACTCCAATTAGCATCCATATGACATCTGCAGCCTTATCTAGCAGAGAAAAGCAAAACTTGAGCTACTTTCCGCTGATTTCCTTGCCACACAGAGTAGAAATTTTGGCCAAGTAGCATTAGCTTTTGTCATTTGCTGCCCTTGAATTTAATTGGGCTTACAGGTGAAGAGAAACAGGGAACCTACTGAGAAAGCAAAACCAAGGGAAGGCGATTTAAACAAATGTAGCGTTTCCCCAAATTTTTCTCCAGCACCTACACACACAAAAAGATCAATTGAATTTATTTAAAGTGGTCTCATCACTTATCCTAAAAAACAGTTTGGAGAACTACCTTCAATCACTGCAGTGTTTTCGAAAGGAATATTTATTAATGGTTTAGGTATTTTGCAAAATATGGTTTTACCTTTAAGAAATGGTCCCTCATGTCACCCTTAAACATATTCCAGAAAACCCCACAGGAAGGATGATAGTTGTAAGGCTTGCTTGGTATCTGGTGTGGTATTCAGTTCCTGGTGTTTTTTCAGTCTCGTTTCCACTTTGGTTTGCATTTGTGCAAAGCAATTCCGTTTTCACAAATTTTGGCTGATCAAGAATGTTTTGTACGAGTGGAATAAGTGGGCTTTAAACATACTTCACTGTGAATAGTGAATCCTGAGACTAATGATCCATTGCATAAACAGTCAGAGCAAAAATTGTTGCTTCCTGTGAATTTAGGGTTTTTGTGAAAGGTGTATAAATATACATGTAGACATTTGCACCTGAAAGACATCAAGTTCATCCGCCATAGCAAGGGCTGCCGTGCTGTTGTTTTAGCTAAAACTCTAAACTCAGTAACAGCGTGGAAACTTGGATGTTTTTCTTTAAAAACCACCTCTTTAGCTGAAGAGATGCCATTAGTCACAGCAGGGAACATAACCAGAAGGAGGGTGTCTGTAACTATAGCAAGAGAGCACATTAAACCGTAGGTCAAAATCACGACTGAGTGATTACCTTCAGGGTGAAAGTAAATCTTCAGACCCGCCGGAATGGTAGGAAACGGGGCCGAGTGGGACTTGCCGAGGTCACCCCCTGCCTGCCCCACGCCTCGGCGGGGCCGGTGGTGCCCAGCGCGCTCCCAGCAGAGGTTTGCTGACTCGCCTAACCTTCCTAGCGATGTGTGACGGGATGTAGTCACCGTCATCATTAGAAAATGCTTCCTAATGTCTAGCTTAAATGTCTCATTAGTTTAAAGGGAGAGTTCCAGGAAGAACTCAAAAGAGAAAACAAATATTTTTCCAAAAATTTAAGTCCATAATTAAATAATCTAAAACTTTCACAAACGACACAACCCTCAACGCTGCTTTTCCTTCTCCTGCTCTCAGTGGAAACTGTTTTTTCCCACACCTTTTGCAGCAACTATTTTTCTTGCAAATCCAAAGATTACCAGTCTTCACTTTTCTCTAGGCCTGTGACTCAGTAGCTCCTCCCCAACAATGGGTTTTACATCTTCCATCAGCCTGAATTTTCCCTTTTTAGCTGATCTCCAGCTAACCCACATTGTTTGCTGTGGATTGACCAGTGCAGAGAAGCCCAGATGATATCTGTCTGACTTGCAGCAATGCTGCCCAGGGTTGCAGTGGATGGGAGCTTTGCAAGGAGGTCTTTCCTTCATTAGTAAGCCTCCCTGTAACTTGCCCAGGTCAGAGCTGATCAGATGGGTATTTTGGCACTATTCAAAATGAAACATCCTCTTCTTAACAGCACTTCCACTGAAGATGAGGATGAAAACCGTAACTTGACTGTGCAAGATTTAGGTACAGAGTACAATCCAATAAGCTTTAGTGGGTGACATTTACATACAGGATTGCATAAAGATTCATTAACCTGTTGTAGGAAAGCGGCAGTTCTATCAGTGTCCGGGCACTCAGAAACAAAATCTGTTTTCTTTTAAGCTCTTTTGCTTCTTTTAGTGCAATAAAACGAGACATCTGTGAAGGATTATGCCTGGCACACCACTACCTCTTGTGAATCATTCTCCAAGATTTCACTTTTGCTGTGATATATTCCACTGGTTTCAAGAGCTACCGAGCACTGCCAGTACCTGAAATGGAAAGATACAACATTTCTTCAACAGTGGTCTATTCTGACATGGATCTCATGCTCTGGATTCCCCCTGGTTTGTAGACAGTGCCTCGAGCAAGAACAATCTTCATAGCTATACATATTCATGCTTCCTATCACAAAAACACCATCTCTCCCATTTGTCCTGTGAAAAATGTCATTATACATCAACTTCAGTTGACTCCAGCATGGTTACTTATTCTTTACCATCTCTGTGTCCACCCCTGGCCCTGCAGTTCAGAGTTTAATCAGAACACCTTTTGTTGCAATCCTTAGCGATGCTGGATGTGGTTACTGACTCTTGCCATCCAGGGTTGCAATAACACTGGCCATTTCTCTCACAGTGGGAAAAATAAAAATACAGGGTTGTAAGCTTGGCCTGCAAGGTGAACTGTATATTGGACTCCATGTCTAGCCCAGCCTGAAGTGTCGGTGAGTGAAGGCTCAGATAACCCTACACCCCGGTCACTATAAACCTCGTGTTTCTGTGTCCGTGGGGCAGGGCACGGGCTGTGTGGCTGCACTCTCTCCTCTTTCCCCAATTTCCTGGAAAAGTTATGACAACTCATCCGGATGTCCCCCCAGGTGCCCTCCCCTGGCACAAGGTATTTTCCAGGCTGTGGCCAGCCCTTTTCTTCCCAAGAGCTCATTGCTCAGGGCCAGGCAGCAGCACTGGCAGCAGCCACAGAGCAGGGATTGTCTCTGTGCCTGGGCCCCAGCCCGGAGTCAGACAAAGCGATTAAGCTATACTGTTTTAGAGAATGAACCATGCAAATATTTTAGGACCCAGCTGCAGAACAGAATCAGTGCCCTGGTACTTCACCAGAGGACACTTATTGATAGCTCTGGAGAAGACTCACAAAATCATTTTTCAGACCCAGAACAAGACTTAGTAGATAAAAAAAATGAGTCTTCATTCTGTTCTCATTGGTTCCAATTAGAGGGTGGACTGGCCTCTATTTTCCAAAGCGTGTTTAATTTTGAATGGGTTTCTCATGGACGGTGGGCTACCAGAGGCAAATCTCATTTTGACAAGTACTAATTATGGACAAGGCAGTGGCAGACTGTAATCTCTGTCATGAGAGCTATCAACAGGGATGCAGCGAAGGCTTTAACAGTGGGTGGCAGTACTCTGGGTCAAATTAATCACCACCATAATGACAATGAAATCAGTAGAGCTTTGGGATGTTAAGTTTGATAAAAGAAGCCATTCTGTTCTCTGTCTGGCTATTTACATTGCAGCCTGGCCTCGGCTTCAGCTAATCCTTTGTCACGGTGTTCAGGGCTGGCTTTTCTTGGTGTGGGGGAGAGAGAACAAAGAGCAGCCCCCCTCGCAGAAGCAAGGTTTTCATGTCCAGATCTGAGTTGCTGCAAGTGGATTACCTAAGTGTGAAGCAGACAGCCCCTGATTTGAGGCACGTGAAAGGACTCAAAAATGTATAGTGGAATTTGGGGGGGATGCAACCTCGGAAGTGCCAATGTGCATGAAGTCAGCTCTGTTTGGCGTTGGCTTTTGTCAAAGAGCTTGAGAAGGGCTGTTTCTGCATCCTTTCGCCATGGCCACAGGGCTTGAGGTCTGAACAAGTACCGCATTAGAGCATAATGCAGGCGACTGCCAGATGAAGCAGCACGCAGTGCGTGCAGACCCAGCTGAAAAAAAGAGGGGTAACCAGGTTAGCTAATTCCACACGTAATGATGCTACACTAAACTGTGTCTCAAATTTTAGCCCAAGTCAGCCTTACCCTACAGCTACAGGCTTGCTCAACGAGAGGGCTCCATACTGCTTTACTCCGCTTTAGATACATGTTTCATGCTCTGCTGCTAATGGCTGTGTCTGTAATACCGACCCTTGGAACATTTCTCAGCACCTGTACCAATGCACAAGCCCCTTCTGGACCCCCAGAAAGAACACATACAGGGGCTGGACACCTGCCACCCTCCCCAACAGCTCTTCAGGCTACTTAACCAGAGAAGCAGGGCCTGAGGCATCATCCAGTGCGTCTCAACAGGCTTGTGTGGACACAGACACAGCAACAGGCTGGGCAGCTGGTGTCCTGGCATGGCACGAACAAAAAAACATCTCCTTGTTTTGCCACGCAGGCTTCCCCTATCCCTTGTCCTACCCCACTCTAGTTTATCTCACATGTCCTCTGCATCTTCTGACAATTTTTCTAATACTGCTTTGATGAAGGTGATGTATCCCAGCTTTTTGTCTGGGGCTGCAATGGAGAATTCTCATTCCTACATCCACAGTCCCCTATAATAGGAAGAATCAAATGCAAAACAGTGTCTTTCTGTTCACCTCTTTAGTACCAGGCTGGTCACAGAAATATATAACTACCCTAAAATCCGAATAAACTGCCAACCATCCGTTTTGGATCCATTTTGTAACTATGCAGAACAATCTATTATTTTATTAGAGCAGTTAAAGGAGATTTAGAGGGAGGAAAGAGCATGGTGACTTCCAAGGGAAGAGTGAGTGATTCAGTGCAAAAAGGGTAAATTTCATCTGCACATTCTTAACTGCGAGGACATTCTGCACATCTCAGGAGTGCACTAAGTGGTGCAGTAAACCAGTAAATTAGAAGAATGTAAATTCTTTAGTAGGAATTGCACGCAAGGGAAAAATGCTTCCTCATGCTCATATTTGTTTTCATGAAAATAATGTACACTCTTCCTAAAATCATACTGGTACAGAGCTGAGTAAGACATCAAAACCAGTAATAGATATTACACTGGACTAAGAAATAGCAATGACACAATTATCTTCCATGTTTCTGATGATCACTGCGATAAAGTGAGGAGCTGGTGTATTTAGAGCCTGGCACCAAGTAGGGAGCCTTGTAGCTCCCTTCCCCTCTCACTCTGTCTGTCTTATTTATCTCTCATTAAACTAAATTGTATTCTTATTGGCTGACTGACCTCTGATATTGTTATTAATTGATTTATATAGTGCCTTTTGCAAGCCTCAAGGCGCTTCAGAGAATTGCAAATATATATAGGGATCACTTCACCAATCATCTAAGTGCAGCCACCTCTAGGGTGGAAAGCGGCAGCCATTGCAGTGGCACTTGGAAGTACTTTGGGTTAGAAAAGAAGGCAAACAAGAAGTGCTAGTCTAGCACTTCTAGCAGTCCTACTGCCAAGCAACTGCCTTGAAATCATGGAATCACAGCATGGTCAGGGTTGGAAGGGACCTCTGGAGATCATCTAGTCCAATCCCCCTGCCAAAGCAGGGTCACCTAGAACAGGTTGCACAGGAACGCCTCCAGGCAAGTTTTTAATATCTCCAGAGAAGGAGACTCCACCACCTCTCTTAGCAGCCTGTTCCAGTGCTCTGCCACCCTCAAAGCAATGAAGTTTTTCCTCATGTTAAGATGGAATTTTCTGTGTTCCAGTTTGTGCCTGTTGCCTTTTGTCCTTTCACCAGGCACCACTGAGAAGATCCTGACCCTATCTTCTTGACACCTAGCCCTTAGATATTTATATATGTTGATGATGTCTTCTCTTCTCCAGGCTAAATAGATACAGGTATCTCAACATTTCCTCTTAAGAGAGGTCCTCCAGTGCCTTGATCATTTTCATAGCCCTCCAATGGACTCTCCCCAGAGTCAGACTGGAAGGGTCAGAAATCTTTAAGAAAAAATACTAGTTCTGGCAAATGATGGGTTGACAGAGCATGTTCAAAAAGAAGCATGAGGCAGAACATTTTCATGGTCAATTCAGTGTTCAACAGTAGTCATGACATAGCCTGAATTTTTTCATGAGGTCCTGATAACCATGGAACCCCCTCAGGCATCATTCCCTCAGAGCTTCTGCCCAGTGCAAGCCCTCCTCACAGTCCAGCCTGTCCTCCCCACTGCCTTCTGTGCCCACGGAGACACAGCCTTCGTTCTCAGTGGTGTATACCTACAAGCCCCATAGGGGCCAAAGGACTGCTGGAGGTGCTGGCAAACATCATGTGCATGCATGATCATTGAACAGCTACAAGGAGCCACGCTCAGTGCTTTCTCCTTTTGCCACATCAGATGCTTGGAAAGCTGAAAGGGACTTCAGACCGGAGATTGAGGCCACCCAGGTGTCTGAGCCATGTTTGGCTCAGGACCCAAAGCATCCTGGACAGAGTGCAGTGGCTCCTAGGGCCACTTCTGTGCTTTCTTGATGCCTACACCATTATTTGTGATGAAGAGCAAAAGGTTAAAATAGGCTAACATGCACATAGCGGGTAGCCACCAAGAAAGGAAGGGATTGCTCGCACCAAAACTGGTGTAGATCTTCTCCATAGAAGGGCAACCAGCCTTCCTTTCCTTACACCCAGCAGTGACTTCCAGCACCACAGCAGGACCACATCTCTGGCCCCTGCAAGCATCAATGTCAAGTTCTCAAATGCTGAGAGACTGTAGTTTTTCAGTGTAAGAGCCCGAGCATTCACAATAAACATTTTTAATACTTTTCCATCAATTATAGATGAGAGGGCTTTGTGTTTTTTCAGATTATTATGGTTTTGTCTTCATTTGAAACATCTGAATGCCTCTAATTAAAAAAAAAAAGGTCTTTCCAAAGGTGCAAACCTAGCAGAGAATATCAGAAATATCTTTGTTATGTTAGGTCATTAAAACTACTTAGACCTGAGTGAAATGCATTGTATAGATCTGAAGGTTTTGATCCCTTCCCCATTAAAATGATCCCTGAGTGTGAAAAAGTGCACCCCTTTCCAAAGCAGAATTAATTTCACTGGCTCCATTAACAAGCAGGTCTGCTCCCGTCTTATCTTTCAAGAATTCTATGCCTGATTGCATTTATGTTCTCATTTAGCATCTCAAAATGGGCACTTTCTTTCAAGAAGGGTTAGTGCATGACTCACCCGCTTAGTTAATCTGACTAATTAGCATACTGTCACCCATTAACAGCATTAGAACAACAACTGTACCTCTCACTACCTTGCTGTCTGCAAAACAGACCTCTTCTAGTTTGCAAGGACATTGGTTGCTCCCTGTCTTTTGGTAACCAAAGGGTTATTTATCACACTAGCACAGGATTTGCAGATAGCTCTGGAAAGGGTGATATAATTCTTAATATCCTGCAAAAACCCTCAGCCCATAATCTTTCTTGGTGACTTATTGGAAATTATTCCAAAATCAAGTCCTTAACTCTGCAAGAAACCTCTCTGGCATCTGAGCTGCTCCTGTGCACCTCTTCCAACCTGACCAAAAGAAACCGATGGTCGAAATTAAAGAAGCTTTTCTTACATATGATGTCACAGTAAGTGTAGCAATATCAAAATCCTTTGTACTTCAACCAGCCACAGCAGTCTTGGACTTATTTCCCACAGCTATTCTAGGTGTATCAAGCCATGGTGAGACAGAAGTAAGATTTGTGGGTCCTTAGAAGAGTAATTTTCCGGGAAGCAGGCCTTGCTAACCAGGAACATTTTTATTCATGGAGGTGCTGGTGGGAACAGCAGGTTAAAACACTGAACTAGGGAGGCCAAGCCAGCAACTGCCAGAGCTCCTTAAGACAACTGCAGAGTGCCCAAAGTGCTCAAGGAGATTTACACACCTAATTTCAGCCTGCCCCAAATAGGCTGAAAAGCTGTAGGACCCAGATAGGTGTGAATTTCTATTATTTATCTCAAAGGGCTGTTCATGTGAAGCCTAATTATGGTCACTTAAATGCCAGGACAGTTAATCTTTTCACTGCTGCTCACCATACCAGAAATACCTATCATCTAACAGGCTTCCTCTGCACACTGGTGAAGCCCGTTGGTGCCACACACCTTCACTCCACACTACACTCCTGAAGAATAAGCAGAGCAGCCTGTAGACCCCAGCTCTGCCTTCACAGCTGTCAGACGGTCCTCAAAGCACAGCAGGAAGTATTTCATCTCCCTTGCTAACAGTAAGGAGCTGTTGGACACTGGTACTTGGCTGGGTTATTCAAGTGGTGCTGGCTTTTTTGGGTGCCTTAAAGCTAGCACCAGCAGGGTGTGCACGGAGGATTTGGTAGATTGGGCTCCTTGCCTCCTTCTCAGCCAGTGGGGAGAATCAGCAGACATAATAGTTTAAAACATGGGTTTTCAACATAATATCACAAGCTTTCAAAATCTGAAATATTTAGTGGGCCTGCAGGTTTACCTTTGATAACAGCAAATCCACACACTAAGGAGGCTGAAATTGGACAATGCCAGAGCTCACACTGAGTGAAGTTTCCATCTGCTTTGTGCAAAAGCTGAGCAACAGATCCCCTGACCAAAAATCCCTTGCAGAGGGCTGGTCCCTGCAGGAGATGACACTGTTCACACACCCCTCCTGCTGCGCAGTCACGCCACCGCTACTTGTAATGACTGTCCCTGCTACAGCTGGGGCTGAAAAGCAAGAGCTCCTAGCACAGATGGAACACCACCAACACCTCTCAGGAATCCGCATCTTGCTTTCAAAGTGCCCCTGATGGTACCGATTTTGTCCGATTTTGTCCAACTCACATTAGCAGCTAAACTAGTTTCAGGACCAGTGGAGGGCAATATTGCTTTGGCTTCCTAGAATAAAGGGTCCTAGGCACCAGCAAGGGCAACAAACTGGTGTGCGCAGGGCAAAGCCTTTACTCTGGGCACAAGATGACTTTGCTACACAAAAAACAGTCCCCAGGGCATACAGCTGCTGGAGCGCCAGCACCACCTTGTGAAATGCCTTGCTCCCCACCTCCCCAAACACCAGTTTGCTGTAGAAATCAATGCTTTTGTACAGGCACCGTGACCCGAGATCAGTGCACAGGGAAAGACAGAGGTGGAAGTGCAAAACGGATTCTCTGTGTGTGCCAGTCCTCTTATGATTTTTGCTATTTTCCTCATTATGAGCTTGACTCAGCATTTAAAAAATTCCCAGTTCTGCATTTAGCACAAGTTCAAGTCTAAGTAAGTATATAAAGGTCAAAAAAGGGGTACTTAGGCCACACTTTGCGGAAATACAGTCTAGTTAATGCAGGACCTTAAGCACATCTGGTCTTCCCCAAATTGTTCAGAAGGTGAAGTCACCAAATGTGCAAAAGTAGCAGGTGTTAAAACACTTGCCCATTTCAAAAATAGTTCCTTAGACTCCTTTTGCAATATTTAATCCCTTATTTTAACATTAAGAAGGAATGTTTATATTTTCTGTTGCCTCTCAGCACTTTTAAATCGATCTTGCAGTGATACGACTTATTCTACTAAAATTTTTCTCTCCAGTTTGAGACCCTAATTCATTAAGTGCTTCAAGAGCTTTGAACTTGTCCTCAGTGAAGAGCTGTGGCATTTCTCCTTTTTCATCTTCAGCATCTGTGGCAAGTGACGGTTGTTAATGGGTACACATGGAGCAAGAGGCTGCTGGGTGACTGCTGTGCTCTGGGGTGGTGACCGGGCTTGCTGGAAAGATGGAAGCAAGCAACAAGGCTGAAGGCTGGTCAGACAGAGATGGTAGGGATGTTGTCTGAACTGCAGGCAAAGCTGGGGTGTCTGGGGGGAAATTAAAGCCTGATGGGGGTTGCAGGGTAGAGGTGGGCTTTGTGGAGACAAATGGTGAAGTTTTTCCCTTTCTCACCCCATTCACCTCCTTCTGCCACATCTCTGCCATGTCCCACTTCTGCTGTGTCTGGCTGGACCACAGCCCCCACGGAGGCTCCCACAGCAGGCGCTGGCACAGCCCCAGCACGCACCACCAGCAAGCACTGACAAGTCCTGCCATCCAGTTGTCCGTGGGGCAAATCTGTCAGTAGAGGTGATATCTTTGGTTAGACCTGCTGATTTGGCTGTAAATACCCAGACAAGCTCTCTAGCTTTTTCTATCTATCTGCAGAGAAGTTTGTGCCCAAAAACTTGGCTATTTTTCCAGCTATATCAGTTGCTCCACGGAGGAAGAAAAGGTATCATTTCTTCCTGCAGTCAGATATGTCATATCTGTAGACCATCACAGCTACAACATGATTAGGAATTGAGCACACACCATTCAGTGTGGGCTGCAGATCTGTGCCTGCTGAAATGCTGTCCAAGAGCCAGAAGCGTGCACCTCAGACCATTTTTGAATTGCAATCTATATGAGTTCAACCTTGCCTTTACAGGGAGCAGAATTTATTTACACAGCACAGAAAGTGATGGAAGATTGGAACTGAAGCCTGGAGAGCCTTAACATGCTATTGGGGTTCCTTTTTTGCATGAGAGAAGCATCTGTATTATTTATATATAATTATTAATGATAGGATAGCAGCAAAGATAAGTGACTCGGTGGAGGCTAAGTAATTTCTCAAAAGCCATGGATTGACAGAAAATATCTCCACTTCATCTTTAACATGTGACTGCGAAAAACAGGTTGGCAATGCAAAAATCATTCTTCTTATTGATCCATTATACATCCATCTTTCTGAGAGTGTTTTGATGTTAGATATATTGTCAAAAGCTTTAGTGAAGACCCAAAATCTTTAATCACCGAATATGTCCTTCAAGAGCTTAAAATAAATGGGGCTTTGAACTTTTTGTCCTGTGATTTCTTGAAGGACCCAGTGGAACCATAAAGGTTCAGTTGCATTTTTATCCCTTGCTGTGATACTTCTGTTCAGGGAGTCCCATATTATTGCAATGCATGTACCATGTTTCTGGCTTCAGAAGACAGGAGGGAACTCTGTTGAAAAGCCTCTGCTTTTAATGATAGGAGGTGCTCAATGCTCATTGACCCTGGACTTCAAGAAAGGTGTTTTCTGTACTTAGGAAGACTTGGACCACTGCATATCCACAACTGATCAAAATGGGGGAACGCAAAGAGACTGCAGGGTTACATGACTGTTGGCATGTTACAGAGCATAAGAACATGTTGGATTTACTGTGCTGATAGCAGTTAGTGCCTCTTGTAAATCCATGCCTGCCCATCTGCTTAAATTCACGTACTTGCCACCAGCCCTGCTGAAGTCAGGCTAAGCACAGGCGGGCGTTTGTGGGGTTACTCTAACTCATCTGTGAAAAGCGGAGAGATAAGACATTCTTCTTTTCCATTACATTTAGTGTTACATTACCAAAATATTGAATTAGAACTTTATTTAGATAGAATTATTAATTGTCACATGGGTCCTTAGCTCATTATATCAGTGCATCCAATTATCTTCAATTCACAAGCCAGTTGGCCTATAACACATGATCACAGGAAAGGACTTCATATATCCCCAAATTCTCTTCTGAGAGGTTGGTATTTCCAGACAAAGGTGACTTTAGCAAAAGAATTGCTGAAAGTTTGGCTGTTAAGAAAGCCACGGAGTCCAAGTTTATTGTGAATGGTGTCTCCATCTTCTGCAAAGCTGGCACAGGCTTCTCATGAGGGTGAGCAACATACAAACATGTTTCTATTCCTGCCTGGGGAAAACCAAAAGGAAAGAAAAGGACAGTGCTCTATTGGAGCCAAGGTGTTACACAAAAGATGAGATGACGCTCCTGGGAAGGGTCCTTCACCCCAGGATAAGCTTTCTGTCTACCTTCCCCCCCATCCTCAGCCTGGCTTCCTGGACTCTGTGGGTAAGCGGCACAGAGAGCAGGACTGTGCTGTTTCGCTGGGCTCAGTGCTTTGATGGTTTAGCCAGAAGCCTAGATGTTCTGATACTGAAGTCATAGAATCACATCCAGTATCTGAAGACTGTTTTGGGTTTCTTTTATTATGATGAATTTAACCCAACACATACAGAGAGTCATCATAAACAGGAAGGGACTTGGAAAGACTATCTACCCACTCATCAGCTGTACCTAATCTTGCCTGAGCAATGCTTGCTAACCAGATCCTAACCCTAAGAATGAAGGTGCCAGCATCTGCCTAGACAACCCATAATAGTGTCTCCTTGTTGTGGCTGTCAGATGTTTCCTAATACCTAAACTAAATCTCTCCTGATGTAGGCTCTTCAATGCTTGCTGACAGGTTATTGTTGCCGTCGTTGCGGTTATTCCTGCCCTCTTTGAGATTTATGTTTTTGAAGATAGTTAATGTCTGCTTTAATTTCTCTCTTCCTCAGATTAGACAAGCCTGGTTCCTTTAATCTTGCCAAAGAGTTTGCAGCTCTCTCAGCTTGGTGTCCTCTTCAGATTTAACAAATATGCTCTTTATTTCATCAGCAATGTTGTTACTGAATGAACGTTCAACGCTCAGTATTACCAGGCCCATGACAGACCTCTGGGACGTTCCCCCTCGAACCACGCTCCAGTGTGACAGCGATCTACTAATTAATCCCTTTAGGTTTTGAAGTGGTTTTGGACTGACGTATCGAGGCTGTATTTCCCTTATTTGCTCTTGGGGATTCCACATTGAGCTGTGACAAAAGTCTCCCCAAAGTCACGATTTACGGACTCTTATTCCTTCTTCCCTAATCCACAAATCTGTGATCCTGTCATAGAAGGAAATTAGGCTGGTTTGATACAATTTGTACTTGACAAATCCAATTTGTTCTTGCAGCTAGTTTGATTATTTGTTCCATGAGTTTCTGGCTCTTCCTTTCCCTGCTTTCTAAAGATAAGCATTAAGTTTATCATTTCCCAGGCTTATCCCATGTAATTTATCGGCCACACATTTCATTACTTGTTTTCATCTCCAGCTTCTTCTGAAGGTGAGATTTGGTCAACTTCACCGGTCATCAAGCAGCACTTTTAAGCTGACACAATCCTATGCACTTTGCAATGTGAGTGATCAATGTCTCCAGAAGAGCTTTGGAGAGCTCCCTATCTTTATTTCAGAGAGAAAATCGATGGTCACGCTTGTGGATAAACTGCAGCCACAGTTCCCTCAGTCTTCACAACCACAGCACCGTCATCAACTTGCCAGCTCTGCTTTGGTTAGCCACAGCCTGCAGTAGTCCAAGGTCATTTTATTCCTCAACCTGAACAACCACAAACTGCAAATTTCAAACAAAGTCATCTTTGAGGCAGGTAGCTTCTCAGCTTTTGATTTAATGTAAGAGAAGTCATGCTCCCAGGATAGCACAAATAATTGTAGTCTGTAAAGGATAGAAGAGTCAAGTTTCACAGTCTACTTCAATTTTCTTTCCAACAACTTACCTGCCCCTGTGTCCCCCATCCTGGCTTCTCTCACTTCTTTAGTCCTCCTGTTACACCAGATCATACCTACGCCTCGTGAGGCACAATGTTGGAGAGATAAGCATGGTGGAAACCCCAGGAAGGGTGTTGGAGATGATGGGTGAGGCAGCTGTGAAAACAGGGCGAGCAGAGTTGTACAGAATAGCATATGAGGGAAATGGGGGCCCTGGGTGTGACTGGGCAGCACACCATCAGCTCCCTCAGCCATACTCCTTTAAAAAGTCCTAGCAGTGACTTCAAAATTTCTGGTATACAAATAACTAGGGAAGTTAACAAAAATAGTAATGAGCAGAATAGCACTCCCTGAGTACGTGCCAGTTTCATACTGTTGGACTCTTCTGGCCAAAAGACTGTGAACAGGCACATTTTAGAAATGCAGAATTAATTATTAGTTTTCTGAGGAAGTGAGTTTGTGATCCAGGTGTACAACCTCTGTGTCCCTCTGCAGGAGTCTCTTTGGCCAAACAAGGCACATGGGCCTTTCTCAACATTTTTTTACCGTCTCTCCAAATGACATTCAATTGCTTGATCAATATTTCAAATGAGGTGCCCAATCGCTCTTTCACCTTTGTGTGTCTGTGTGGACCTGGATGGAAGTTTGATTTATTTTAACTGTAAATCAAAGAAAATGTTCTTGATTTAAAACAGAGCTTGTACTTAAGGGAGACATGTCTTCAAGAGGATTAGGCTGAGTTAGAACTGAGCATTGATCATTTCATACCTCTGTGGCACAACTGCATCCTCTGTTATGTTTCTCTTCAATGGGTACTAAACATTCGTGTTCCTGTGGCTTCCCTCCTTTCCACATCTCCCCTGTGATTTTTTTACTTGTTTTTAAGAGGGGAAGGTATAATTTGTGTTGCTTAGGAAGCTGTAGAGGCCAAACCCCTGTTTTATTATTTATTCCTGCTTGTTCTACAGTTACTGTGCTAATAGCTCATCAGAGGGTGTGAGCTACCTAATTACATTTCCCCTTTGCACAGAGTTTTATTTTAAAGAAGAGTGTGAGAATACTAATTGCCAAAGCAAAGCTAAACAGCTTGTGAGTCAGTGATGTCACCAAAAATCCAAAGGTGGGATAAACCATCAAATATTTTTAGGTATCTTCCACCCTAAAAGCACATTTCAGGCACTTGTGCTCCAGGTGCCCACAGAGCAGTAACCACACTGATGGTGGGTACAATGTGCTTTCCATCAGTGGGCCAGCGCTGACGGCCAAGGCTTGGCTGTTCTCCCCCTCTCTGTCATCCAGACCACTTGTGCAAGCTCCTCTACCTCATCGTAAACACCTTAACCTGCCTCCAAATTATCTTGGAAATCAAATCAAAACAAAAACGTTTTCCGTGTACGCTTGTGGGCAAAAATAGTTTCTTTCACCAGGGCACCAGAAGCCACCTCCCACCCCAGGTGGAGCACCAGGTAACCCACAGCCATGTAAGTGGCAGCAAGCAGAAAAGATGCTGTGGCCACAGTGACCCTAAGCCCTGGCAGGAGCACCATGTGGGCTCAGCAGTCTGTGGCTGGATCCAGGCCCCAAAGGCTTTGATCCTGACAGAAATTCCAAACACAAGAAAGCCCCCTACACTTGCGGTGCTCAGCTGAGGCAATACATGGCTAGCCAAGACACAGAAAGATACTTTAACATTTTCTAGACCCTCACTATATGTAAACTTAAATTTATTTACCTATTATTTAAATGTATATTTAAATTACTTTTTAAAATGGTAACCTTAAGTTACATCGTAAACATAATTATTTTACAATTTTGAAAAGCTTGAATACTGTGATTTAGTGACTAGTTTTACCTGCTTTCAAAGACAACCTTAAATAAAATCTACTGAAGAACTGAATAACAACTTGAAAATCACTCGTGTCTACCTGACATACACTTAGGACTCAAAGTCATTTCAGTGGAAATACTGCTATATAAGAAATAAATAGCTTGCATTTTCTGATACAAACAATACATTGTCTCAGGAACATCAGCTGTCCAAATGGTGCAGGCAGTGATAACAAGAACAAGAGGACTTCCACCAGTCAGACCAAGCCAAGGGTTAGGAAGGACAGGAGAAAATAGAGAAAGGAAAAGTAGGGAAAGAAATGGGAAATGAAATACATCCCACAAAAATCCTGTGTTTCAAGGGCTGAAGTTCTCACATCTAGAATCTCTGCTTCAGACCAGTGAGGAACAACCAAGGGATATAACAGGGGGGTTTCCAGAAGAATTAATTTCTGTCTTTCTAGCAGTTTATAATTTCATTTTTACAGAACTGTCACGTTCTTTTACTTCTTTTGTGTTGACAAAATATATTTCCGTTTAGCTGAATCATGTAGTACAATCCCAATATGTCTTCTTTCCAGGGCTATTTTCTGCAGCCAGTGCTTTTATGGGACTTAGATGAGTTTTTGGTGATTCATAGTACTTAAACTACTCAAGAGCACTTTTTCAATTGGAAAATTCACTTGAAGTAAATGCATCATCAGCATGATTGTCCATGCATGAAAGAACTACAAGCAAAACAATGAGCACCATTTTTTAAAACCTACACTTAAGCCAAGAAAAACAGTTATCACGAACTATTAAAAGATCTTATTTTTCCATTTCCATGAATCTCTCATGGAAAACATGGGTTATCCTTGTCTCTGCATCCTTTTTTCTAAGAATCCCAAATTGGAAATGAAGAAAAAAAAAAACCAACTAAAGTGCACATTGTTTCAAAGTCATTAACACGATACATGGCAACATAAATTATATTATCTACAACAGATTAAGCTACTACTGATTTAGCTTTATACTTGCAGCAGTCTTTTCTAGGACGAAGCCTATGAATTCTAGGCATTGAATACTCTTATTATTCTCCTTTGAGCTTTCAGAATGCTAAATATAAATAAAATGCTATTTAAATCTCCTAAGGATTAATGGCAGATCCTCCGGTATCTGTCAAGTGCACTGTAGATTTGAGGAATATGTCAGGTGCTTAAATGAAAATGGACGTCTGCATTTTTGACATTTATCTGAAAGAAAAAAATCTTTCTGTGGTCGTGTGTGTGTGCCTATGTGGCATTTTCACAGATGATTTGGTAGTGGTACTCCCAAAATATTTCTACTCCTAATAGCACCAGTGCAATCTTTCACTCTTACTCCATTGTGGCACTGTTTATTTATTTATTCACTTAAATAGATTTATATGATACATAAAAAAAGGTCTATCCACAACTCTGCATGCTTTTGATATAGAGGAGAATACAGAGTGGTGAAAACGAGTATAAAACCAGCAACCTCTGTTAAATCAGAAAACAGCCCTGAAAAATAAATTAAAAACTATTCCCTGCTCTAGGCAGTCATTCAGGTAACCTGCACCAACCAAAACCATGAGGGCAATCTGAGAAGGTGACTCCAAAAAGGGGTCCATCAAGCCCCCAGCTCTGAGTGCACCCGCCCCAGTCCCAGCTTTGTGCCCCCCAACCATCAGGGACTGGAAGTGGGTCCAGCAGATCGGAAGGCCAGAGGAACCGGGTGATTTTCACAGTGAGGTGGTACAGTCCAAATGTGAGAGCTCCTCACCGAGAGCTCGTTGTGGGCATCTCTTGTTCCTGATGAAAAACAAGTGGATGTGTGCTCATGTTGCCCATTGGGTAGGGTTTGGGAGTAGCTGTGTGTTCCTAGGGATAGAAGAAGAGGCTGTGTCTCCTATGCACTACGGACCCACATCTCTGGCTCTCAGCGTGGAGCTGAGCACGTTCTCAACGCAGAGGACATGGTGTCGATGTGCAGTGCATGCCTCTTCCAGGGCCAGCCTGATTTCCCTGCAATGAACTGCTTTACTCGGATTCATTTGCCTTTGAAATAAGTCCTATTCTGCAAAGTTTTGTAGCAGTACTTCTGCTAGGAATATAGTGGTTGACCTTTCCCTAGTTTTGAGCCAATATAATTTATTTAACCATGTAATAAATATGGTATAATAAAGCATCAGGACTACACTGCTCCCACACGTGTTCTGTTAAAACCTTAATCCCTTTTTTATCAATTTATCATTGTGACATAGTTTTCTCAATATTAGTTAAACAATTGCCTTTCAGTTTCTTTGTTTGGATAATAATTTTCAAGATTAATATAATCCTGGAAGTACACAAAAAACCCCAGCATCCAAAAAATAAGAAGATGCTTTCTCCCACCAAACACCCATGTAATTCTTAAGATGTGGTTGTTCCAAATGAATCCTATTCTTATCACAGAGTGATAGTGGCAGAGTCACAAAATGCTTATTTGATGGTTCATAACAAAGCTCTTAATTTTTATTCAATTTAGAGAAGAGACAGCAGGCCATAGGAGGGGCAACCTGACAAACTTCCTGGAAACCCAGAGAAACCAGAAGCTGCTAACTCACATTCCGCAGATGGGCAAAGCAGAGAGCTAAATAAAGGCTAAGAGTGAAATTGCGAAATTGCAGACAAGTGGCCCCATGTCAACGCCCAAAAAGTCTGGGATAAATATTTTTTTAGTAAGTACATGGAAGTGAAAACCTAGTCTTGGGGAGTCACATCAAACCTAATTTTCCTTTCTCCCAGAGTCACTGTCCGCTTAGATGGGAGGCACCTCGGGCTACACTCTTCTCGTTTTTTGTTTTCTATGCATTATGACGGCTTTTGAAAGGCAAAAAATGCAAATAGAATATAAATAAGAGGTGCATGTCGTGCTTGAGACACCTGAAACACTTCTGAGCAGCACAGAATCTCCCGAGGGTGCACCTGGAGGCGTTCAGCTGGGCTGCACAGCCTCTGCTGCAAGAGCTGACTCCCCACCGTCAGCAACCACCGCCTGCCCACAGACGTCCCCTCGTTGCTCCTCTCCACCCAGATCACTCCTGGCCACCTAGCACAGAGAATATTTCAAACTTTTTTGTCTGATAAAACCACGCTAGAGCAATCTTTTTGAAATATCTGAAGGGTAAATGCAGCTTTTAAAGAATTAGCTTCTATTATCTTAATTTCTAAAGCTATATGTAGGGAACTAAAATAATTGCTACATTTCTGAGGGTCCAGTAGCTTCCATTTAGCGTTTGTGCAGCTAGATAACATTTTAAGTTCCTGTATATTAATTTAGAAATGTAACACTGAATAATGATTTTGAAAATCTTAACCAGATAATTAAGCAGCAACCCAAAGAAAGTATGGTTTTGAGTAACGGGGAAGTCAAAGCGACTCTGGGAGGAGGGTATGTATTTAAAGTTCCTGCTTCCCAGGCTGTTCAGTGAGCAGGGCTGACAGTGGGTGAGTGACAGCAGTAGATGACTCAGATACTAGAACTGGTCAACAGTTTGATTTTCCAGAAATTTCAGTTTTCATTTAAAGAGACTGGTATTTCATAGAATGGCTAGAGTTGGAAGGGACCTCAAAGATCATTAAGTTCCAACCTGCGCCCATGGGCAGTGACACCTCCCACCAGAGCAGGTTGCTCAAAGCCCCATCCAGCCTGGCCTTGAACACTTCCAGGGATGGGACATACACAACGTCCCTGGGCAACCTGTTCCAGTGCCTCACCACCCTCACAGGAAAGAATGTCTATCTAGTGTCTAATCCAAATCTGCCCTCTTCTAATTTAAAGCCATTATCCCTTGTCACTACACTTCCTTTCAAAGAGTCCCTCTCCAGCTCTCCTGTAGCTCCCTTCAGATACTGGAAGGCTGCTCTAAGGTCTCCCTGGAGCCTTCTCTTCTCCAGGCTGAACAAGCCCAGCTTGTTTCAGCAATTTCAGTAATAGAGATGAGGCAGGCTCAAACTAAGGTAAAAAATAACCTTGGTGAGCCTGCCATAAGTGTTGTGAACTTTTCTGAATGAACCTCAGGTACAATCAGGATTTTATTAACTATACAGATGGCAGTCAGCATGGTCTCTTAAAACAGCTATTCCTTCTGCTGCTCCAGATTCAGAAAAAAATCGTACTTTGCCAAAGGAGTTGAAGAAGTAAGGCTCCCTTTACTGATGGGGGAGCTCTACTATTTTTTCTTTTTAAAAAAAGTATTCTTAAAGTTGCTGAGTGACAACTTTACTAGAAAATTACTAGACATTCGTAGCTAACAACTTCTATGGGTCCAAAAGCAGTGACACTGAGACAGGGCTGAGGGCAACACTTGCATTGGTCTCCCTGTTGGTCTCAATTCTAAGTTTTTGAAGAGGTCAGGATCCCTGATGTAAGGCTTGGATTACTTCAGATTGTTGTGATAATATTTGTCCTCCTTATCAGTAGGTCAGAAGTGTGGCTTAGAATCTGACAGTATCAAGGGATACTCTAACTCAAGATAATAAGCTAACCCAGCAAGCAATGATGAGTTCTATTATTAAGGAAAATAAAATTAAAAGCCCATACAACTCTGACCTGGGTCATGAGCAGCTACAAACAATGGGCACCTCATGGCAATCAATTTTCAACAGTTTTCATCAGCAGCCCCACATTTGAGTCACTCTGACTCAGAGAGCTGCCTCGCTCTCTGATGAAACCTTCAAAACTATATTCCAGTTTAACAGTGAACCCTGTCTCTTAAATAACTAAAATACTTTACAGTTGGCCCAGAAATTTCATTTAAAGATTAGTGAACCCTGTTTTGCCTATCATGAGTGATTTACCTCACTTTTGTCCACTCAAAAGTGGTTTTATCTTAACACTAATGAAATCAAAGAGTTTCACTTTGGTCACTTAACAGAATCTATTCAGTGAGTAATCTTGACACGAGCAGTGACTTAGTACTGAGGATTTTAAATCCAAATTAAACTTCACTCTTTCTTCTCATTACCATTTTAAGCTTATACCTTCTGCTCAGGAAAACGCACATGAATTTTCTGCTAATATTTGTAATTGCATTAGTATTCTAATATTCCATCAAAATAATTTCAAATGGAAATACATTGAAGCTCTTTGCAGTATTTTGTAAGCTTTATTTCATTGAGGAGGCTGTGCCATCTGTAATGGTACCATTATGTTTCAGAAACAGGGCTGTACTTGAACGCTGCTGTTTCTTCATCCTTGGTTTATTGTTACGTTTGTCCTTAACTGTTCAGGTTTGGGGTTTTTTTACAATGTTTGCTTGCAAGAACATTGAAAGCAGGCTTAGTGATAAGATTGTGCTGCATGTTTTGCATGAAATTTGCTGCTAAAGGATCTCTCTGCGACTGTGGTGAAGGGTTAGCCCACCTTTTGCAGGGGTTTGGCTGTATGAAAAACCAAATGCTGTAGAAACACATTGAGTCATCGGGAGAGACTGGGGCAATACACCTCACTGCAGCGATCTAAGAGGCCGATCCCCGACCTCATGTGAGTGTTTTGGGAATTAAAAAAATGCAGCATTATCCTCTTTGCCCATAGTTCTACAGTACTCAAAGTGAACAGCTATTCCTAAACTGAACACTTCAGGTAAGAAGCAAAAATGCATCATAACCATAAAATTACCATTCATAATTTACAAGTAATTATTAAATTCTAATAATTTTGGTCATTTTTCTGTGTGAAAAAGAAAAGATCTCCTGCTAAAATGCTATTAAAATTACGTAATTTTTATTTGACTATTTATCCTGTTATGGGAAATATAGTCCAAGAAATGTAAGTGAGCCATCAAAAAAGATGACCGAGAGGCAAAGGCATCCTTTTCCAAGGATATCTCGAGGAACATCATGGAAACTTTGTTTTGGTTTTTTGTACTGATTGTCATAATTTTCCACAGTCATAATTTTCAAGTCATTAGCTTCATTAAACTAACGTTACTTATGATTAGCTCTATAAATAGGGGAACATCACACAGTTTACAAAGATCCGGAATTTTTTTTATAAAGCTTGAAACATGCATTGTAAAGAAAAATTACATTTCACTCATTGAATGGTATCTTTTCAAGGAGCTCATTTTTAAATGGTTTTAGTCAGTGGTAAGAGATGTAAAGACTGTCCCCTTGTGGATAGGAATATGAGGAAAGTGACACTGTACCTCGCTGCTAACAGCAGCAGCCTTGGGCATTTGAACTTTTGTTAGGAAATTACCTAGAATCCTGCCTTGCACATTGCTCATAAATCAACATTTGAATGTACAAAATACTATGGAGAGCCTTTTCATTTAAGTTGGTTGTCCTGACAGACAACAGAGGGTAAAGACTGAGCTAATGGAGCGTCATTGCTATCACCATCAGTCCAGGCTGTCACCTAAATCTAGCTGCTGTAGGCAGCTGCAGTGCCGCCCTCTTTGGAACAAGCTGTTTTATGAAGAGCAGCTTCAAAGCAGACAATGGGAGAAGGTGCCACAATAAAGACAAGGTCTTACAGTGCATCTGTAAACCCATGCATCTGCCAAACCCATGCTACAGGGCACCCATCTACAGGGTGAAGCACCAGCCTTGTCCTCACTCCTGCAGCCGCATGGATGGAGAGACGAGCAGGACTGATCCACAGCTGGCTGGAGACACCTGCCTGTTGCAGATGTTAGATTATCCCTAAATGTTACAGAATCCACATACACATCATCACTTCTCATCCATGAGAACAAACAGAAGATGCCTGATCTATGAGAACAACCAGAAGATGCTGGCACCCCACCATCACTCACATTTTTGATAATCAGTGGTAGCTTCAAATTTCTGCATAAGGAAGCAGAACTTCACAGGGCTGCTGAGATGGCAGGGGATGTTTCTCACAGGGAATGTTCTGGTTTATGAAGTCCAGTCCTTCCCTATTGCTGGTGGTTGCAGCCTCCCTAACAAATTAATCTTCCTCTGCCTTCCTTAAGATTTGTCTCCCAATCACCTCAATTGCAAGAGTTTTCTGAAATATCATTAGAAACATCACAATTTGTAGCTCAGCTTGCGGTCTGTGTGTATCTATTCACTCTATTATCCTTTTCTTTAAGCAGCTTTTTTCAGCTCCTTATTGTTTAATTCCTGGTCATCATATCCCCTCCTAGCCTGTGTCAAACTAAGTCAGTCACACACTTGCAGGTTTATTGTACGGGAAGGGTTCTGCAAAGGCTTTCATGTGATTGTGTCAGTTGTCCCATAGGGTCAACTTCTTCCACCAGCTGTTGTTCAAGAATGCCTTTAGCCTCATCAGTACACAGCCTTTCTCTGTCCCCAGTGGAAACACTTTGATTGATATCTTCTCTGGTAGTATTTGCTTTTTTACAGTCACATATCACAGATCACTCCTAAAATAACCATCTAACTCACTAGTTGATTTATTTAGTCATTTCCTACTGATCATTTCCCAACTTGTAGCAGACATTATAATTCTTCCAGGAATCAAGGAAACTGCAAGAAACAAGCTGCTGTCATCCTTTGAAGATCTCCTACCATGAAACCCTAAAGGTTTGTGGCTAACCAGTTCAAAGCTGGGAAGCTGAGGTTCAGGTGTGTGGTTCAGAGTGGGGAGATAAGGAGATAAGCCTGTAATAATGCCTGGCCTTTGGGAAGAGGGCATCCCAAATTGTGCTAGATTGAACCCACTGTCATAAATTGTCCTGCTCAAAAAGTTGAGTTTCTTACATCCGTGGCTCTGAGATACATGAACTGATCCAGGAGTTGCTTGAAGGAGGGCTGAAGATGACAATGTCCAAAACTGTGGGGAGCCACCACAGAGCCAGCCAGCCCCAAATACCGGTGAATGTCTATCAGCACTTTTAATTCAAAATGTACCCCACTCCTAAATCTCTGACATCAGACGTGTGTCTTGCCAGCGTGTAAACTGGCAAGTGGCCAACAGCCTTGTAACTGGGGCAATGTGGGATTCTGGTAAACAGCCAGACATACAAGCAGCAAGCCTACACTGTAGATACGCTTTTGTGTTGGTTTTCTTTTTTTTTCCTGTACTCTCCAGGTCTCTTTGACTGTCAGACAGCAAACTAAAAGCGAAAAAGAAGATATTCTTAAAACCTGTTTCCTCTGCCTCTGTCTTCAAGGCCAGGAAGTAACAAGAAACCAGACAGCTTAGTTCTGTATTTCACAAGGGAAGCGTTACGATGGGTTGTGAAAGTTCCCTCTTTCCTCCCCGATGAGAAAACTTCATTAAAACAAATAAAAAAGTGCATCTTTTCATAACTTCACAGCCCTAATTCCGGGCAGCGGCTGAAGCTCACGGACCTGTAGGAGGTCACATCTCAGCCCGGCGATGGACGCTGTGCACAAGGCGCTGTCACCTGAAGGGGCTGTCACCTTGAAGCGGCTGTCACCTGAAGGGTCTGTCACATGAAGTGCCTGTCACCTGCCATGTAAAGGCAGCCGGCGGCACCTAAGGGAGCGGGATGGCAAATTCCTGAGCGTGTGGGCCAACAGGGCCCGTCCGCCTCAGCACAGCAGACCTGCCCGGGGTGGCAGCTCTGGCCACAGCACATTACCTCACGCCAACCCAATTGGTTTCTATCTTTTTAGCGCTCGCAGGGATTAAATAATTTAGGGCTTGACCTCGCTTTATTCTTCACAACTGCTTTAAAACAGCCGACTCACGATCCGGCGCCAGGCTCCGCCGGCGCTCCAGGGCAGCATCCGGGGCTCCCCGCGGCCCGCCCCACCTGTGCG
>VZTM01027893.1:230552-242829 GCA_013400555.1 Jacana jacana | reverse complement strand
CCCGCCGCCAAGCGGGGCCCGGCGGTGTGGGCAGGGCACGGCCGCTCTCGTCGCATGCCCTGAGGGACGGGCCTGTGTCCCGGTGGGCGCCCGCCCGGCTCCCTCTCGTCCTCCTCCCCTCCCGGGCGCTCTCCTCCCGGCGGCACTGCCAGCTCGTCACCGCCTGGCTTGGAGGTGGCCGCTGCCCCCTCCTCGTCTCCGGCTGCGTCTGGCAACTTAAACCTTCGCGGAGGTTTGCCAGGGTGTCAGGAAACATGTCACCCCGGCTCCACAACCTCTCTGTGCCGGCTGTGGCACCGTCCCTGCTGTTTGTCATTTCGAACCTGCCCTTTTTTTTTTAAACTCAAGACAACCTGTGTTCTTAGCGCCCACGGCTCCGGACGGGGCCCTGTGGCTCTGCACCCCCGTGGGTGCTGAGGGCACGGTGTCTGCCTCCAAGAGTTGTCAGGCATCACCAAAACGCTCAGTTCCTCTATCTTTCATGCTGGAAAAGGATTTAACCTTGGGCTAATAATTCTAACAGCATAAAGTCAAGCTGCCTTCTATTGTAGGTGGCAGCACCCGTGGTTATTAAAGCAGAGCCGGTGCTGTGATTGGAAATAGTTGGCCCTGATGGACCCAGGATGGTTTTGTTCTGCAACGCTGTGCTGCCTCCCCCGGCACCTCTGCAGGTGGTGGGGGTGATGGGGAGCTCCCCACCGCCCTGGGGGGTGGCAAGTTGACTGTCCACACGCTGAAACCCAGGTCAGCAGCAGGGAAAGGTGTAACGTGGGAGCGGTGGTTCGATTTGCTGTGGTGACTTCGGGGTTTCTTCCCATTCTCGTATTGGGAAATTTTTAATTTTTAAAAACTTGCAGGTGTGGAAGAAATTTTTTTAAAATTTTCCGTGCTTTTGACAATGAAGTATGCATAAGAAATTTTGTGTTCCTGCTGTTGGAATATGTATGGCTCTTGTATACATTTTCCACTTGGGGAGGAGTTGGCTTAGCTGAATAAATAACAGGTTGTAGCTGTGGTCCATGGAATATTTAATGTACGTGAGATCAGTTGACCAACCCATGTGGGAATAGCTGAATTTAAACCACTTTTTAGTTTCTTGCCCATTCTTGCAAAATGGCTTCTGAAACCAAATGAACAAAAAGGGGTAAGCACAATTAGCAGTAAAATCCTGAATTTGATCCTTGTAATAGGAAACTTGTTACCAGGCTTAGCAAGAAGTCCCAAAGAATGTCCATGGAAATAAACACCAGCTTTGTTGATGTATTTTGTGTTGGAACATAGATTGCTGACTATGAGATTATTAGTTTGATACGCAATTTCATTTACTCTTAATGCATTCCACTGTGGAGTCAAAAACTCTTGTGTGGTGATGTTATTAAGAATATATTTTCCAAGTTGTGGGTCCAGATAGTTTAAGGAATAGTTAACAGTTTTGTGACAGTTAGGGATTAGTTTTATTACTGTTCCTGAAACCTATTCTTAGAGATTTAAAAGCTTCTTAAACAAATGCTTAGCCGAAATGTAAATGATTCATCCAAATATGGTATTTGTTACTTGAATACAGTTTTAAAGTTATTTCTAAAATACCATCTTCCATTTAATTCCATTTTAGGAGGTGTAATAGAGTTTGTGAGTGAGGGCTTCAGACAGGAGTGTTGGAAGTGGAAGTTTCTGTTTTATGAAGGCAGCTGCAACTGAGAAGGTGACCTATAAGTCATGGCTTCTAGCAGTGTAAAGGAAGAAGACAATGCAATGGTTTTCCTAATCATGATGTCTCCTCCCTCTATTTTGACACCATCAAAACAAATACCAGTTTTCATCCAGATGCCTGTTTCATACAAGCTGAGTCAAATGCTCCCTGTCTGTCATGCAGCCTACTGAATGCTTATCTGATGATAATGGATTTTTTGCTCTGCCTGTCCAGCTGGAACTGTGATTGGAGTAGAGAGGAGATTATCGAGGCCATGTAGTCTTGTAGCCATCCCAGTTCCCTTATAAAATCCTGTGCCACCAGCTTCCTCCATGTGCAAAGGGGCGTAGGCACAGAATTTAAAAGATGGCTGAAAGTCTCATTTCTGTGTCATCATGAATTGAGATTTGTTTGTGTTACTAGGAAAAATCCTAGTGTTATTGCAGGGGGAAAGAAAAAACCCAAACATTTTGTAATAGTTTGCAGCAGTAGTGAACTTTTCTAAAAACATGTATTTTATGGGGAAAAAAAAAACCCACCAAAAAAAGCATCTGCAATAAAATTTTATTGAAAGCTTTTTATGCAGCACTTAAACACTCAAGGCTGGGTGCCCTTCCTCCTCTTCAATTACACAGTTTGGGTAAATTATAAGCAGTTATAGTTTTCTAATTAAACTTACCTGAATCATAAGGCAGATGCATTGTATTATGAGTAGTCTACAAAGAATGCCTTTTTTTGTTTGTTTGTTTAAACAATGGCATTGCATATAAAGCCATGGAGAAGGGTTATGAGCCAAAGAACCCCATGTATACAAGTGAGCAGGATTGTGATCTCACAGGCTCTGAGGTTGATATTTTGCAGTACTGCAGTGGCTGTGGTCCCACAGCACGTGTTTTCTGCGAGACACATTTCTGTGTGAGGCCTCCCAAGTCTGTCATAGTTGAAAGTGGTGCAGCTCCCACTCACTGCAGGTGAAGTTGCAAATCCAAGTGTTTTACAGATCTGCTTGTAATGCACAATGAATGAGAATCAGCTCTGAAATCTGAGTAGATTCTCTGATACACACTTCAGAAGCAAAAAGAGTTAATCAACAGAAATGAGCCATATTGAAGATAAACATGTCCTGTGTTAACAACTCTAGTAGTAATCTGCATCTTAATTTTTTAATTTTTGTTTTAAAGGCCAGACTTCTTATCACTCATAACTTTCCTAACAAACCATCTTATTCCACGAGTTGTTTTTCTTACCAAAAGAGTAGTTATCAAGTACTTCAGACCCCTCAGATACCACTCCACTTCAGATATTCCTTGACATGTACAGGAAAGGAGTCTGATGCAAGTAATGCACCAACAAGTAGCAAGGGTTAAGTATGGGTAGGAGTAACATGGTGGAAATTCAACCCAAAAAGTCTTAGTGGGCACTTGCCCAGCTTGGGCACAGGAGTTGATACTGGCTGCTTCCCTGTACCCAGAGTTGAAGATGCTGTGTGACAGTCAGTGGGCTTGGTAGAACCTGCACCTGGGCACGTGCCGCCTTCTGTCCCTGCATCCTGCTAAGCTGCCAAACTTGCATTTTCTCTGCACAGATATATCTTTTTGAGCCTTGTATATCAGGAACTTGCCAGCTATATTGGGGTGAAAAGCGTGTTCGTATTCTAGGCCTCTCTGAAGAGGACTTCTGCAGATGGCCAAAGACTGTTTTATAGATACTTGGGGAAGAGAAGGGTAAATCACAGCTGAATTCCCCTCTTGGTGATTATTTTCATGCTTTTTAGACCTAGTTGTCTTTAAGGCATCTCAGTCCTAATACAGACATATTTATTATTTGTAACATAAAGAAAAGAATTTACTCTCATGGCTACAGAACTTGGAAATAACATCTAGAATTTGAACTTGCATGTACCCAGCATGCACCTTCCTGGTTTTATTTGACAGTTTAAAAGAAGTAAGTACAAGCTGTTGCGTTCAAATAATGTTTATCTCAAGAGCAGTAATCAATGATCGCTTTGTTATGTTGATCATGTTGTATAATACATGGGCCTAAAAGCATCTGTGAGCTGTCTTTGGCACTGTATTTCTCATTTTTCTTTTCTGTCTTTCCAATTTGCTAAGTTTGCTCGAAATTTCATATAAAGACATGAACAATTCATGCATGCAGAACGTATTGACTTCTCTTTTTCACTAACATTCATTGACCTTTTAGGTCAATAAATTTTGAAGTTGACTTAAGAAGTCAATAAGCCTTATTTTAATTTAGATTAAGTTTTAGTCTGATTCAGCACTCTGCTTTCCTGTTTATAAATAATAATAATAATAAAGAAGCTTACAGCCATTTATTATTAAAATGTATGTTAACTAAGAACTGTTTCCTATGGGTCTGGGAATCCCTGGCTGGATTATAATGTTTTGCCATACTCTCCATGCACCGTTTGAAAGTGACATTCCAGCCTCCCAGTGCATACTCTGTCCCTCTCAATTGCTCTGACATCAATTGTAGAAAGTGATACAGATAATTAAACAAAACCATGCAAATTTCGTAGCAAATGTTTTCCATCACATTGGAATTTCACCTTACATGAGCAAATTTGACTTAAATTACATTTCCATCTGACGTTATTAATTCCATCAAGGAAGCTTTCTGTAATATTAATTACAGATACCAATTATATTATTTCATCTTTCCTTTCCATTGGAGCTTCAATAAAAATTCATCAAGTGAGGGACATGAATATCATAAGAATTTTAAAAATCCACCTAAACTCTTTTACCACATACACACAAAAATGTTAATAGCATTGAAATCAGGCATGTCAGAGCGCACTTGTCAAAGTTTTGTGCACAATACATCTATCAGTAAAAAGGAAAGGAGCATTTCTTCCACTGCACTTTTGGTGTACTGCCATGGATGCTGGTCTGTGATGAAGTAATTTGGCAGAGGGGTTCTTACAGAAATAAGTGCAATCCTATTCACTTCACATTTTTGTGCTTTTTCAGTCTGTTTAGTTCTTTCAAATGACATTGCTACTGGTGAAAAGCCACTCTGAAGTCGTATTAAGTAGCCATAATTTGACCTTTTGGGATTTTGATCATGTAGTATGGCCAGCTATCACAGTGTCACCTTAACATAATCAACTAAAATAGCATTGTTTTTCAGTGGGGAAAAAAAAATGAGCAGAGAAACTATCAAACAGTATTTCAAATTTCAGTAATAAAGTAGTTGGGGAAAAAAAATGTGGTTAACTGTGCAGAAATGCTGATAGCTGAAAGAATCTAATATTAAGATTGGAGGTTCGACAACTTATACATCCAGGTATCATCTACCACTTTTGGACCACTAATTTGGTAGTATAATAAAGGAAGTTGCTATAAATTTTAAGGAAAGAGTCTTTGAGGAAAGATCTGTGGTGTACCTAGAGACAACATTCTGCTCTGATTTCAAATGCTAATGCTTGATTTAGCGTTAGCCCTTTGGATCTAGGATACACAACAATTAAGGCTGTAGAGATGATCCTCTTCATTTTGAATGAAATCTGGTATATGTTTGTTTTTGCATTTAACTAGTACAGTTAATTCCTATTCCTGGTCATGTAACCCTAGATTTTATCTTTCTAGGCACTTGGAAGTAAGGAGAGAAAAATGGTGTTGCACGTGTAACAGCTTTGTAAGCATTTCTACCTCCCCTGTAGCTGCTATGCTGTTGTGATGAAACTGGAGACAACTGAAATAACCAATATGTTTGCCAAGAATTGGGCATAGGTCGTGAAACTGCCATCATGTTGCTGTCATGTCACACTTGCCAGTTCATGGAAATACCTGCATGTAGTTCCAGAGTATCTGCACCTTCGCTTTGACCTGCCCTTCCATTCCTTTGTGTTGGCATTGCTTTAGATTCTGTTTGTGTAATGTATTGGCCATAGCTGTTTTCACCATTGAATAATTTCCTTTTACAACTTCCATTTGCAATGTGTATGGTTGGCTGGTTACTCTTGGTTTGATAGAGTTCCTTTTCACTTTCTGTTCAAAATCACATGATAACTAAAGCTAAGAAACACTATTCAAAGGGATTCCCTGTTATTAGGAGAAATGTTACAGATTCTTTTCTTTCTTCTAGGCATTGATTTTAAAGTAAAGCCAGTAACATTTAACGATACAAGAGTGAAACTTCAAATATGGTAAGTTTTAATTTATATTGCAAATGAGAGCCGACTAAATTACAACATGAAAAATCTCATCTGCTTTTAATTGTATCTTCCTAAAGTGCAGTTGTTCCTCCTAGGTCATTTTAAACTTTTAATTTGACCTAGGGGAGCATATTTTTTGCAGCAGCTAATGTAGGGTTGCCGCTAGGTTGCTTTAACAATAAAACTTGCAATATACAAACAAGATCATGCAAACGGATCTGCAGAAACATTGAGGGAAGTGACAAAGCAAGAAAATTTTATGTTTCATTACCCATCAAATGCATGTTCAAAACAGTCACTAAGAGAAAAATAGTCAGGAACCTACACTCTGTATTTTGGTTTTGAAGTTTTTCTCGAGGCTGTATAGGGCTACTGGCAGCCATCTTTCCAGGCGTCAAATACTGAAGATTACCTGTATTTAACCAGTGTTTGACTTCTCAAGGAGTGTCTCTTGCATATGAATTATCAGACCAGTATTAGATCTCAAGTTATTCCATCTTGGGTTTTAAAATAAAAGTCTTGGAGGCTTGTTCACAGCTTTTTAAAAGCATAATTATGTGTAGGAATCTCTGCATCCCCGTATTTTATGGCTTTTCCCCCCAAATTACCTTCCATCTAAACCAGCTTACTGTTTGTGTCACAGTTTACTATGGGCTTGTCAGAATATGGGATGTCATCTGACTACTGCAATGCTTGTACACTCCTTTTTTTTTTTAATCACCTGAGTCACACTGATCTTAATGATTATGTATATAAAGACACAGTGGTGAGCTTGAAGTTACACTCAGGCTTCAACTGCTGGCTTAGCTTCCCTGGTAGGGCTGTATTATTTGCTGCTGTATCTGGCACCCAGATTTCCTCTCATCCTTATCTTTCCTTGTTCCTTTCAAGTTAGGGTACACTGTTCAAGATTTGGATGATACTCCTTAAAAGAAAGTGATTTTCCTGGGAGGTTCTGCAGTTTGATCATGTTGGTTTTGTTTGTGTGTGTAATTTCTTACAATTTCTTTCAGGGATACTGCTGGCCAGGAACGATTCCATACACTTAGCACTAGCTATTTTCGTGGTGCACAAGGCTTTGTTCTTGTATATGACATCACAAATCTGGACAGTTTTCAAAGTATAACAAGCTGGATGAAAGACATACATGAGGTAAATATATCTAACAGTGGCTGATCTCTTAATAGAGGTAGTTAATGAGTTACTGCAGTTAATGTAAATCACTGCATGAGATTTATTCTTCTTCCTTGAGCTGTATGTTTCTAACCAGAAATTCTTACATTTAACTCGGCACAGAGTATGAGAGTAGGATTACTGGTGGTCTGAACTGGAATACAGCGTAGATTATCAAGGACAAGCCCACGGGGATGCAGGAATATTTTCTGAAGTACCTTCCAATCTGGTTTTGCACATGCTGAGTTACGGTGCTTTACCCACTGATGTGTCTAAGCAAAAGCCAGTCTCCATGAACTCATCCCAGGATTTTAATTGGCTTCCATGTCAAAATTCCATATCCTAGCCAGTGATTTCCCTTTCCTAATTTAACTGCTTTAGTGTAGTTACCTCATCCCAGAAATAAAAAGCATATAGAATTAAGCATCCTCTTTGTTCTTGCTGGATATTCCCTTTGAGAGGATGGTTTCAAGAGGGGAGGGAAAGGAGAATTCCTTTTTGGTGGCAACCAGCTGTTTGGTTAGCTCAGCAGCTTGTGGTACTGCAGCCAGAAACACGTGCCTTCTTGTGACATAGGAAGTGATTTGACAGCACGTGGCTGCCAGACAGGCATGTGTCCCCACCTCCCTTCCTGCTCCTGAACGTTGGCTCCCACAACACTGCTTCTGGAGCTTGTCAGAGCCTTCAGAGGGTCCCTCTGAGGTTCACTCTGACTTTGTAACATGGTAGAAAACTAATACAGCAAAAACAGTTGGATGGTTTCCCACTCTGTTGGTTGAAGAGTTTCATAGAAAGGTCTGATGGTTATTGGAGTTGGCACAAGACAAACATGTAAGACGAGGAAGGCCAGGAGAAGAACATGTGGGAATAGTGTGAGGTAAGAACCAGGGAGAGAGGAGTGGGTAAGCCCATAGACATCGGGTCATGCAGCTGCCTGTACCCCTGTTCCATGACTCTTTATCGCTAGGTCTCTTTTGATATGTTCTCTGTTAGGTGGGGACAGGTCAGATTTAGAATAGACTAGTTCAGTTAGAAGGGGCCTACAAAGATTATCTAATCCAGCTGCGTGATCAATTCAGAGCTGACAAAAGATTAAGGCACATTATTAAGGACATTGTCCAAATGCCTCTTAAACACTGACAGGCTTGGGACATCGACCACCTCTCCAGGAAGCCTTTTCCAGTGCTTGACCACCCTTTTGGTAAAGAAATACTCCTGATGTCCAGTCTAAGCCTCCTCTGACACAGTTTTGAACCATTCCTACGTGTTGTATCTTTGGGTACTACGGGGAAGAAAACAGCACCTCCCTCTCTACTCCCACTCCTCAGGAAGCTGTAGAGAGCAATGAGGTTGGCCTAAGCAGAAGCATGGAAGTTAGTAGTTAGAATGCCTATATATGTTAGCATGTTTGTGTAAGAATCCAAGCAAACCCATGCTCTTTGTTGATTAAAGTCAAGTAAAGGCAGTAAAGTCAATTCAGGCAGTTTTTGTGATACTCTGTGAATTGGTGGGAATATGACATGATGGATGGGAGAGTTCATCTTGGGAAGGCGGGCTCAAAATAAAACCATCAAACACGTCCTTTTCTCCCTTCACAGCATCAGCATATGGATGAATTAATGAAATACACATGGTCATATATCCAGTAATAAATACATAGCTTATATTACACTCTTGGTAAAACATTACATTTACATTATCTCAGTATTAAGAACATTATGATGATGACCTAGTATGTCATTATCCTTGACCTTAGAGCCATCCTAAAAATCCTAAAAGTGGCAACAGAGCCTGACTTCAGCAATGTGTTACAAAGGAGATTTGATGGCACAATATTCTTATTGGCTTGTCTGTACACAATTCAAACTAACACACTTATTTTATTATTTCATTAAGAAAAGGGTGTGCCCTTCTGTTAGTTACACCAACAAAAGTCACAGCTAGATAAGCCAGGTTGATGATCAGCTAAGATTTAATCCAGCACACAATGTGATAGTATGTTTGCTGTTACCTGAAGCTGAAAATGTAGATTATCCATATATATCCATTTACATATCTATATATGCATAGATCTACCTCTGTGTGGATAGATTTATTTATAAAATACTGCACTGACTTCACACTGCCTCCAAAAGGGTCATTTTGTGCTGTCATCTTCAGATAGATCAACAGGAGGGTTGATTCAGTGGGCTACAGTTCACAACCATGAACAGGAAGTTATCAGGACCGTATGCCTGGGGTGGAGGGAAGGATGGGACTCCTTCATAGCCACCATGTGGGCTTAGATCTGCTGAAATCACTCAGGAAATCCCACCTGCACAAGCCTGCTTTCTGTTCCTGGCACTTAGAAACTGTTGTGTAAGTGTACTCAAGCTATTAGGATTTAGATTGTTTAATCTTAACCCCAGAAGGTACTTCATTAGTTTAATTTTTTACCAAAAAAAAGGAAAAATACTCAATTTGAAAGAATTTCTGGGAATGTAGATTGCGTGATTTATTGTACCAATCTCAAAACTAGCAATTAGTGAGTATTGTAATAGAGCTAGATAATAATAAAAAATTTAATTTGGTCCTAGTGGGATATCAATTTCTGAAGTGTCTGGGTGAAAATATATGGGACTATTCATTGCAAAAGAAGTGTTTTTAAGCAATAACTGTTAAAACACAGGGCATTTCATGAAAATTAATTACTTACTGGAGGTTGGTGACATTCCTTGCATTTGCTTGGGTTTGTGAATGCGAGCCAGTATTTAATTCCCCACAAATGCCAAGTATCAAAGTGACTGTTAATAAAGTACTCTTTAACATATGCAAGCAGAGAAAAATTAAATAAAGTCTTAAAAGGGAAACAGATACAGGTTTCATTAAACACCAGACTAAGAGGTAATGTAAAGGTTGTACCTGAAGCAAAGAGATAATTTTTGAGATAATTCAGTTACTACATTATGCTCTCATTTTTTAATTCTTTGTACATAGAGATTGTAAACAAAGTTTTTTAAAAATTTGTTCAGTGTGCTAACCAGTTTTTACAATCATTGAAAATAATAATAATCTAAAGCAATTTAGCATTCCTAAAAATGCCATTGATTATATAAAAACTGGCCAGTCAGGGCTATTGCAATCAGATTACCAGTAATGCTCTCATTGTATTTCAATTATTTTAACTGTGGAAAACAGCAACTTTCCTATTAAAAATGAATTATTGTTCAAGGAAGTTCAAGACACAAATATGCTGCCATATCTGTCTGGGTGTAACATTTATATTCAGAACTAGAGGAAACCAAGTAACGTGACTGTACTTCAAAAGCTTGCTAGAAAAATATACTCAACAGATTAATGCCTTGGGACATTATTGGAAAACCCAGTACAGGTACGGCGGATTTGTAACGCCCTCGTTAGGAACGTGATAATTGCAGGAAAATTGCTTTAGAACCTGAAACCATTCTTTATTTGTAGCATTGCAGGTCATGTCCAATGTATTGAGGTGTTCCCTTTGTCTGCTGACATGGTTTTTAGTTATTGGGTGCAGCTGCTCTGAACAAACATATTGGCAAAAGGATCCTCACAGCAGAGTGGTTAAATGCTCAAACAGGTGCCCAGAGAGGATCTGGTGATACTTTAAAACCAATTCAACAGGGCCTTGGGAAACCTGACCTGACTTTGAACTTGGCCCATCTTCAAGCAGGGGGTTAGACCAGATGGCTTCCAGAAGTCTTGCCAACCTGAAGCGCTCCACGATTCACACAGGGCATCTGGGTCTCCAAAAGCTTTTGACATAGATGGTCATAGGTCCTGGTTTTCTTTTAAATTCAATGAATTGACTTTCGTTGTGCCAGTCTCCTTGTGCAGTTGTGAAGGTGACATTACCAGTTCCTAACAATTATCTCCATGCTGGAAATTCTCTGCGAGCACAGCATTTTCTGCACGGGGAAGATAAATTCATTTTCTCATGTAGCAGCAAGTCTTGGTGACATCATTTAGCGTCCTGGGAATACATTAGCTTTCTGTTTGTACTACCTGAAGACAGGTAGTGACCCCTCAACCAGGATGTGAAATGTATGAGTGTGTTGGGTTACTGCCAGTTTTGCATTGTGCCCTTCTCTGGTTCTGTTCATTTGATGCATCTGAGAGTTGGGACACTGGACTGGCTGTAAGTGTTTCTGCACCATACTTAAGTAAAAGCAGCACAGCAAACTGCTTTACAAATGTTAATTAGTTTGACTTCAAACTCTTCGGAGTTTTTCTTCCTCAGATGGGAAAGCCTGATGTCAAAAGGACCAAATTGTTCCAGATCATAGATGAGTTTGTTGTTATGGCTCTGATTAGAACTGAAAATTCTTGTTCTTATCACTTTACTAAATTGGTTCGTCTCCAATCCCAGGTTGGTTTCAGGATAAATTGGTTTATATCTAGTCATGTCTAACAAATTCTGTCATTTCATTATTTCTACCAATGTCCTGGAATCTAGGCATTTGTAACTGAGGCACTTAGAAAAATGTATGGAAAGAGGTATAGATACCATAATATGAGCACTGCCTGAGTGATGCTGTCAAATAGACTGTGAGGGCAACACATTCCTTACAAATTCCTCTTCATTAACTCAGAGGGTAAGCTTCTAGTGTCATTGTCCAGTGGGCAGGAAGAGGAAACTTCCCAGCTTGATGACCTTCCCCAGCTCTCCCTTTATCTTGCTCCATGGCCATGGCTATCCCCCTCAGATCTGAAAAATTCTATTGACACTGTATTTCTTCCTCAAATACAAACTAATTAAGTCTTACCACAGTGTCTGTATCAGGTATGGGTTCTCGATTCCACTGGTTGGACCCACAAACTTCTGTTCTGTTTTGAACTGTTGTCAGTGTGTATCAAAATCATGCGGCCCTGCACATCTACACCCTGGAAATGTGGTGGAGGACAAGGTGATGAGTCTGTAAGACCTGTTACTGGGTATATCACAACAACAACAACATAAGCTTTATGCAACAGGGGGTCTGGATGAGCTGGTGATCACAGTCAGTTTGCTGCCGGGGAGGCTGAGGCCAGCCATTCACAGCAGGGTCTGTGTTCACCATTTACAAAGTGAAGGGGTAATGTCTTCCAGTAACTTGTAAGTACAAATGTGTAGTTATTTTTCAATGAAGGTGTCTCTCCTACTTTTGATACTCATATGAATTCACAGCACTTCTGTGAAATAGTTTCCTGGCAAAATGAGAACAACTGCAGAAAAAAGGAGC
>VZTM01027893.1:202402-230519 GCA_013400555.1 Jacana jacana | reverse complement strand
CAAACAAATGACATACAAAAGGGATTAGCAAGGTATTTTCCCTTTGGCATTTTTGATTTCTGTTAATATTCAAGCAGAGAGTTGTATTTTCAGCTGGTTGGGTGCTCAGGCTGGGTGAAGGTTGCTCAGTACAGTAATTAGTGGAGGGCACGGATGGATGGCTGCTATCAGAGCACGCTGCTGAAGCGCACTATAGTGCTACGGTGTGAGAGTCCAGTGTTCCCAGTTCAGTCTGTGGCACCACTGCCTTTGAGGCTCTGGTGCTACTCCCTCCAGTGGCCACCGGTCACAGCAGCCTGGCTCCCACCGCTGCCGCATCCAGGGCCAAGGAATCCCGTCGGGGAAAACCCTTTTTGCCAAAATTCTGCCAAAACCAAGCTCTGCCAAATGCTTCAAAAAATTGGTCAGTCTCAATACAACTTTTGGCTCTGTCTTTTTTTGAGACAAATATAGTGCTGATATTTCCTTTTTGGACATTTAAAAAAAATAGGTTAAGTTTTCTCCAAGTTCAGATTATTTATTTTAAGTTTCAGTAAAATGTGAACTGTGAAGTCTCAAAACCAGAAGAAAAGTGAAGATAGTGAACCAAAACTCTGGAGGTGTTTTGATCTGCATGTATTATATTTGGTAATGGATACCAAAGAAAAACACTTTTTTTTTTTTAATTACCTCTCAAAAAAACCCCTTTTTTGCCTTGATGAAAGACATGAAATTTTAATAGTATTTTTTCACGACATGCTAAAAGCTGTTTTCTGAGTCTATTAGCTTCCTCAGTGCAGACTTGCATAAATAGCATCTTAACCACTGTGAAAGAACCATCCTTTTTTTAGCCATAGATTTTGCATTTGTAAAGCTTATTCCCGAGCTATAAATAGAGAAGGATGAAAATACACAGTGAGCTTTTGGAAGCACTGGAGAGCCATATTTTTGACCAATTCAAATCACTGTACCTCTGCAGTTTTTATGCCAACAGAACACGAGGTCAAACTTCTGCTTAGTCATATCGACTTAATTTTGTAAGGCTTCATCTACATAAGCAGTTTTCAGAATTGAGAAATGATGTAGTTTTTTATTATAGTCTTTAGTTTTCTAAAAGCAAGAAACTCCAAGATACCATCTTTAAAAAAGGAGTATTTTCAGTGCTTTGGTGGAGGATCTGGTCAAAGTGAAAATACAGATATTACTGTAGAAATAACAGTTATTTGCTGAAATAGATACTTAGTGATTAGTAATAGTGATAAATGCTTACTGAAGGGCCTGGTACTTCTACCCTCCTTTATATTTTGTTGTTATTTGAAGCTGTTCAGAAAAAACATCCCTACTGCAAAAATGTGTGCCTTTTGTACAGAAATAAAGTTACAATATTAATTTATGGTTTTGTACATACAGTGTACAAGTACTTCCTTTGACCTTTTACTTCAGAGAAAAGTTAAATGTCACTAATAAAACCTTTAGCTACGTATGATGGTCTTCAAAATAATTAGTTGCTTATGTGATGAGGTGAAGTTGTCTATTTACCCTATTTCAGGGACTGACATGTGTGATTCTATGTAGGACAGCCATTGACCTTAATGAGTAAAGCTCCAATGCATTCTGAAACAGCCAGCATTTTTGTCTGTTCATCCAGGTTGGACTGATTCATTATTTTAGGGTGGTACTTTGTACTCCTATGTTGAGTTTACTTAATTTTAGTCTTATGTTATCCTGAACATCAGCTATGGGCATTAAATGAGATTAGGTGTCTCAAAAATGAGAGTGGATTTAAAAAAATGAAAGATCATAGAATCATCTTATAGAGTGGTTAGAGTTGGAAGAGACCTTAAAGATCACCTAGTTCCAACCCCTCTACCATGGGCAAGGACACATTCCACTAGTCTGACTCAAAGTTCCATCCAACCTGGCCTTGAACATTTCCAGGGATGGGGCATCCACAGCTCCTCTGAGCAACCTGTTCCAGTGCCTTACCACCTTCATAGGGAAAACATTCTTCTTAATATCTAATCTAAATCTCCACTCTTTCAGTTTAAAACCATTGCCCCTCATCCTATTGCTATAATCCCTATAAAAAATCCACCCCCATCTCTTCTGTAGGCCCCCTCCAGGTCTCCCTGGAGCCTTCTCTTCCCTGGCCGAACAGCCCCAACTCTCTCAGCCTGTCCTCATAGGAGAGGTGCTCCAGCCCTCTGATAATTTTTATGGCTCTCCACTGGACCTGCTCTAACAAGTACACATACTTGTTAGCTGGGGGCCCCAGAGCTGGACACAGTACTCTAGGTGGTGTCTCACCAGAGTGGAGAAGAGGAGGAGACTCACTTCTTTTGGCCTGCTGGCCACACTTCTTTTGATGCAGCCCAGGATGCAGTTGGCTTTCTGGGCTGCAAGTGCATATTGTTGGTCATGTTGAGGTTCTCATCAACCAACACCCCCAAGTCCTTCTCCTCAGGGCTGCTCTTGATACATTCTCCACCCAGCCTGTATTTGTCCTTCGGATTGCCCTGACCCACCTTTGGGACCTTGCACTTGGCCTTGTTGAACTTCATGAGGTTTGCACGAACCCACTTTGTGAGCTTTTCCAGGTCACTCTGGGTGACATCCCTTCCCTCCAGCATATTGACTGCGCCACACAGCTTGGTGTCATCAGCAAACTTGCTGATGGTCCATATCTCCAACATCTCCAAAGATGTTAAACAGCACTGGTGCCGGTTCTGGCCCTCGAGGAACACCACTCATCATTTGAACATAATGTTCCTTAACAATTGTGCCTACTGCTGTACTCTTCAAATGAGACAACTTGGTTATGAAAGTGCACCTACACTAAAAATAATGATTTTCTCATCCTTTAACAAATAGAGGTTTTTCTTTGCAGTTCTCTGAAGGGAGGGACGTATGTCCACATGCATGCATGGGAGCTCGGGGGGAAGAGGACTGTGCCTGATTTTGTCTTACAGCAAAGTTATGAAAATTAAGACTTTGATACAGATCAGAGATTTTCATCAGCATCCATCCTTGTAGAGAAACTTGCAGCCTGAGACCAGGCGTTTTTGAGTCATCGGAGAAGCTGCGCGAGCGTTTGCTTTCAGAACGTAAGCCGGGGGTCAGGCCATGTCAGCTTTAATTGTCTCGAGATTGAGCCCCTTAGCTTCCCCAATTTAAGCACCAAAAGTGGTTTTAAATATTACAATTTTCACAACAGATGTCAGTTTTCAAATTCCGCCTGCTGTTGCAGAACTGTTCCGTTTCCTTGTCAATATTCCAGTCATGTATAGGTACAATGGCTTATCTTAAAATAACAGTGATGTAAAGCAGCCAGTGCGTTTCACAGTCAGCATGAACATGGCTGGATTAGTGGAACGAAGGATGGAGACAAGGTCAAAAAGCTAGATTCTTCTTCCTTTTGAAATCAATGAGGTTTTTAAATTTTACTTCATTAAAAATCTATTGCCTTCATCCGAGTGTCTTGGAATAGTCAAACTTTTATGTTGAGTTTGAACACTTTGAATGTAATTTTACTGTCTGTGTGCAGAAGTGAAGCACAGAGAGTGCTCGTTCAGGTGCAGCAGATTCCTTCCTTTTGACGTGTGAACGCTGGCTGTAAACCTAACTCATATGCTAATCCATGAACCCATTACTGTAGCAAATGCAGTGCCTGTGAATTCAGGGCATTTCCAGTCACTTTAAAGCCTCAAGATGGAGCATTGATCAGAAGATGGTGCCCATGCATCATATACTTTATACCTTACCAAAGGGGTTGGAAATCATGCCCTGCCCTTGTAAGTGGCTTTTTTCTACCTTTTGCAATCTTCCTGTTTTCCTCCAAATCCCAGTAACTGATGGAAAATATTTCCACATATGAGAAGGTCAGGAGAGAATTTACTTTTAAGGAAACAAAGTGTGGCAGGTTAGTGTGTGCTGAAGGTGTTTGCTTTTTTCCTTCCTTACTTGACACTTACTAATGCTGGTTCTCTTTTAGAAAGCAGGTGATGAAGTGGACGTAGTACTGCTGGGCAACAAGTGTGATAAGGAGTCAGAACGTGTTGTTCCAAAACAGAAAGGAGAAAAGGTATCATTTGAATTTTCCTTGGACTGTCCTGAGTGTCTGACGTGACTGTGAGCTGCTGCGCTGAAAATGATAAAAAAACTCCAAAAATTCTATTAGGAATTGCTCCAGAAGAACAGTTGTGGAGCTGTGGAGTGTTGAGGCTTTTTTGAACATGTGAGCAGAAGTACATTAAGTAACTCCTAGCTGATCTCTTTAGAATAGTGATTTTTAGTTTAAAAGTCAAAATGTACTTTAAAAAATTTAGGCATTATGATAGAAATCTTATGTTTGGAATTAAAAATATGTTAGAGTCTGCATTTTCACTGTTTAAATGTGGAATAGTAAAATACAATGCAGAACACATTCTGCATAACTTTTCTGGTGTCACCCAGCAATGATTTTTTGCTACAGCCTGACTATGAAGAGTGATTCTGGCAGCCTGTGCACAGGGATCTACATTGTCTATGAGTAGCTCTAAATAATACCTGCCAGGTAGATTTAGGAGACATGCACGTCCTCTAGATCTAACTGGCTATGTGTCATACAGTTGGGACTGTGGTATAGTTTATACCTGCTGACCATGTATACGGGTAGAACTGGTGTGAAGTGGGGGGTTCTGTTTTAAAGGTGATGGCAAATTACTGTCACGGAGAAGCAAGGAGGAAATCCAGAAGCCATGCTGTGGCAGAAGAAATTGTGATGATGACATAGATGTTTCTGGACATCTTGTCCTGTGTTAACAGTAAATTTTGCAGCTGCAAACCGTATGCCTCTGCTGTCTGGCACTTGAAATGAGCCTTTCTAGTATGCGTTCAGACATGGTGAGTCAGGCAGGATGTCTTGTGTTTGAAGACAAAAAGCACTGATAACTTCTTGCCAATTGTGTAATCCCAGATTAGGGAGCTTTAAACAATAGTATGACTTTTACAACAGCATTATGAATAGAAACTTTTGAAGGTTCATTATTCTTGTATGCAAGATACTTTCAGTGTTAATTACTGTATCTGTGTACAAGGAATAAGATTGCTGAAAAATATCTGCATACTCTCACTCAAAGAATGCACTGGTTAGAAACGTAGAGTCACTGGATGGATGTGCACAAGGGGGCAGCAGTAGGGTTTTGCATATGGCATTAACTGCGACATTTTCTGACTTCGGTGCATTTAACCATGCCATCACAATTTCCCTTTAGTAGTAGTATTTTTTTCAGAAACAAATCATTACCTCCTCAGCAATGAGTCTGCTTTCTAGATGTCTTCTGTGCTTTGAGGCCAGGCAACTCTTCAGTTATACTACTCCTTCTTTTAATGTGATTCTCAAACACTAAAGAATCTGCCTGAGCCAGCTGGAGAAAGATACCATTAGCAGAGAGAGCACTAATACTGTCCTCTCACTCTAAAGAAGAAAATACCCTTATTAAGAGGGGAAAAATAGAAGTAATTTGTACTTACATATTTCATATTACCCTGGCAGTATGAGCTGACTGTGTTGGCCTGTTCAGAGTCTTGCAGAGAAGATCCCTAGGTTCCCAGGGAATCTTGCCATGTATGTTGGCATGTCCCTAACAATCTGCCATAAGTGAGCAGCCGTTGTATGCTGCTTTATAGACTAATTTCATGCTGAGAATTTTTTTTTTGTTTTCTGTTTTGGTTTATATTTTTGATCACTCAGAAATTGATATATTTAATTTTAACACTACAAACTATTTTCTTGTATTAGTAGCTTTTTATTCACTTTGAGAAAAGTTTGAACTCAGCCTTCTTGGGCTGTTCCATTCTTCCCCCCCTCCTCACCCACCTCAATGACATTATCTTTTGCTCTGAAAAACAAATAAAAATGTTGAAGGTTATATGATTTGGTAGAATGTGGCTAGTTTTCTCCTGTAAAGTCTTTTTAATAGAGAGACAAGTAAAATAGTCTTCTGGGATTTTTTGCTTTTGCTGTCTTCATGTACCTGACTTTGAAGCTGATTGTACAGGTACAGTACAAATGAAAAAAAATTCTGCACAGTTCTATTTCAGACACATCTCTCTGATTCAACAGTAAGAGATAACAGCAGCTTTCTGTTTTTTTCTGAAAAAGCTACTTTTCTAAAGTACTATATTTTGGGTTAAAAGAAATGGACAATTGCAATTTGATTTCACCTTAGAAAATATATTGGTCTTACTTATTTTGTTATTGTAAGTAAAGTGTGAGTTTATTTCAGTCAAGCTCTCCAAACTGCTCTCAAGGATAATATCAAGTACTGTTTCCCAGACAGGTTTGCAAATGTAGTTAGGTATTTCATTTATGGATCTATTCAAGATGCTCCTAAAGGAAAAAAAAAGTAATTCTTTGACTGTGCCTTTCCAGTTTATTTATGAGAGGCAGTAGCCAAAGCTGTGTTCATACTTCCAGCTGCTTTTACACTGGACTGTAGGGTTTTTTTCCGTCTAGCTACATTTTTAGAGTACTTGCTTTCCATAATACTTGTCAGTATGCAAGGTGAATTGGAATAATACTTGCATTAATCTTTGATTGATATTGTGGACGTACAGAGGAAATGGGGGTGTACTGACAGCTTCAGTAGGCAGTGTAGTAACATGATACAGAGAAAGCTGAAGTACTCAAGGTTTTAAAGTTGTATTTTATTTTTCTTTTACATTGACCTTCACTGATGGAGCTTGATATTTGCATGTACTGGCATGGTTTGTGAGGAAAAAGGTCAGCCAGCAGTGGGAAAGCACTAGATTAGGAACTGCTTAGGAAAGTTGGATGCATCCATAGCCATGATGAAGTTCACCCAGTTGTGCTGAAAGAGCTGTCAATGCGACTGTCAGTCAACTCTGAAAAGTCATGGTGCTTGGGAGAGATCCCTGTGGACTAGAAAGAGGCCAGCATGACACTCGTCTTTAAAAAAAGCAAGGAAGAGGGTTCAGGGAGCTGTAGTCACTCAACCTTCCTTCATTCAGTGGAAGGATCAGAGAATCATAGAATAGTTAGAATTGGAAGGGACCTTAAAGATCATCAAGTTCCAAACCCCCCTGCCATGGGCAGGGACAACTCTCACTATAGCAGGTTGCTCAAAGCCCCATCCAGGCTGTCTGTGAACACTTCCAGGGATGGGACATCCACAGCTTCTCTGGGCAGCCTGTTCCTGTGTCTCACCACCTTCACAGTAACGAATTTCTTCCTAATATCTAGTCAAATCTACCCTCATTCAGTTTAAAACCGTTACCCCTCATCCTGTCAATACACTCCCTGATAAAGAGTCCCTCCCCAACATACCATGGAGCATGCTGAAACCAGATCCTTTTCCAAGGACGTAAAGGACAAAAAGATAATCTGGAATAATCGATTGAGTGCAAACTGTGCTTTACCACCATGGTTTGCCTTCTGTGATGCCAGGAAATGACTGTGTGGACAAGGGCTATAGCGGTGGCTGTGATATATCATGAATTTAAAAAGGCTTTTTTAACCTTCTCCCGTGGCATCCTTATCTGAAAGCTAAGAATTGTGGGCTGGACAAGTAGACCATGAGGTTGACTGAAAATTGGTTGGACTACCAGAAGCAAAGGGTGGCAGTTGAAGGCTGTGTGTCTGAGCAGTAGCTAGTAATAAGCAGAGTACGTCAGGGGGGTGTAGTGGGGCTCATGTTGTTCGACATCTTCATCAGTGATCTGGCTGAGATTTGCATGTGACTGAGGTTAAGGGATGTGACTGGCACACCAAAAGGGAGAACGCCAATTCTGTGGGACCTTGATAAACTTGATAACTGGGCGAACAGAAACATGATGAAATTCAGCAAGAACTGCGAAGATTTACACCTGGGATGAAATAATCTCTGGCACGAGTCACTGCCCTGCTGCAAAGGACCTGTGGGTTACAACAACCTAGGGAGATTATTACCCCCCTTGTACTTACTGCTGGCAAGGCCCTATGGAATGTTGTGTCCATCTTTGGCTCTTCCATTTCAAGAATGGTCACAAGTGGTGTTCCTCAGGGCTCAGTATTGGGGCCTTTCCTTTTTAATATCTTCATTGATGATATAGATAAGGACATAGAAAACACTATTAGTAAGTTTGCAGATGACACTAAGTTGGGTGGGAGTGTTGATCTGCTTGAGGACAGGGATGCTCTACAGAGGGACCTGGACAGGCTAGATAGATGGGCCAATGTTAATGACATGGCCTTCAACGAGGCCAAGTGCCAGGTCCTGCACTTGGGCCACAACAACCCCATGCATCGCTACAGGCTTGGGGAAGTGTGGCTGGAGAGCTGCCTGGCAGAAAAGGACCTGGGGGTGCTGGTCGACAGGAGGCTGAACATGAGCCAGCAGTGTGCCCAGGTGGCCAAGAAGGCCAATGGCATCCTGGCTTGCATAAAAAATAGTGTGACCAGCAGAAGTAGGGAGGTGANCAGCTGCCCAGGGAGGTGGTGCAGTCCCCATCCCTGACTGTGTTTAAGAGTAGATTAGATGTGGTGTTGAGGGATCTGGTGTAGGGGAGAACTTGTAGAGTAGGGCTGATAGTTGGACTTGATGATCCCAGGGGTCTCTTCCAACCTGAATGATTCTATGATTCTATGAATGTTGAGATTCTGCAGCAGATTCAACAGGCAACTACAAATATGACTGGGGTCTACTACCAGTAATCCATGAGGAGAACTGAAGGAGCTGGGTAAAGAAGAGGCTAAGGAGCACTCACTAGTCTACAGCAATTGAAGTATAATAAGAGGAATGACAGAAATAGTCTCTTCTCAGTAGAGGGAGTGTTCAGGTTGGAGATAAGGAGAACCAATTGCACTAGAAGAGTGTTGGAGGAGGGTCCCATAAAGATTATAGAATCTCACTGTTTGCAGATTTCAAGACTCAGGTAGGCAAAGCCATGGCTGACTCTACGTTGTATGGGCAGTAGTCCCATTTCAAGTGTTTCTGTCATTCCATAATTAAAATGGTTTGTGTTCATCAGAGTTTGTGCATAGGTAGCTTCTAGGCATCTGTTACACGACACAAGGAAAAAAAAAGGTATATTTAATGGTAGCTTCTGTGTACTTTATAAGATGCAAACCAATCTTCTCCACTTTGTTAGCCTAGTATTTTTAATTGCCTGTATTTTTCTTTTGAACCATTACTCATCATTACTTTACATTGACACTTGCTGGTAGTCAGTGATCCTAACTTTCCATAGCAAGTTGCTGCAATACCGAAACCAGTTCATAGCAGTCAGCTGGAGTTTTAGAATCCCTTATGAAGCAATCTCTCTGAAGAAACAGTCTGGATCTCATCTTTATTTTCAAAATTACACTTTTTTTTTTTTATATAGCATTTTGGAAAATAAACCATTTTGCTTACTTTTTTTTTTCTTTAATATAATTCTCATTATATTTTGACTAAAACTTTGAGGCCCAATAATTGTACCTTCATCCCCGATTTTAGAATTTTTGTAAAGCATTGTTTTCTTACTTCTAGGGCTCATTGAAATCAAACATAGCTTCCAACATTAAACTTACCCTAGTGGAGAGCCTTCCAGAGAAATCACTGAGCAGTCAGTAATTACAGGTTTTTCTATAAACAGTGGGGTATTTTCTTTGCCTCAGATCATCTTTTCCAGGTGCATACCAAGAAAGGATTCATTGCAAAGGAAATAAATTGACTCTCCCACAAGGTTTTTCTGGCAGATATTATTCTCACCTTGGCCCTCTCTCTTGGAAGGCAACAATGCAAGTGCTTTTCTTTTTCTCCATGTTTTTAACTGTATAAATTAGAAAAAGTTTAGAATAAGCTTAAAAAAGCTATTATTTTTGTCCTTTTTTTTTTTTTCTCAAGTCATCATATCTTAAAGCTATCTGTAAGCTATGTAAGAAATGAGAGAAAATGAGTAAATTAAATAGAACCAACCAGTGTAAAGTCTGTCCTGCCCCTTTCTTTGAAGTATTTGCTCTCTTTTCCTATTACAATAATACGGTTTTGCATACATATGTGTTCTTTGCTTGCCTATTATCTCTGTGCTTCTCCCTCTCTGGTAAAAAGGAGCATCTCTTTTTATATTTCATCACACCTCTTTTTCTAGAGTTTTTTTTTTCACATTTTTATCTATACTTTTCTCCAGGCACTCCATTAGTTTCTTCTAAATAATTACCTAGGAGACAGTTCATTTTCCGAATAAATCAAAACATTGAGGACAGACCCACTGGAGTTTATTCTTCTTACTTATAAGCAAAGATAGGTTTAAAGGCTGTTTTGAAAATGTGAAAATTTAAGAGGAATGTTTTAAGAGTTACTTGAAGTTTATAAACTGAGGATAAATATAGAGTACGTTAACAGAGCTGACATTTACTTAATCAGTGTTTATATAGCATGTTAGAAGCTGTCAGAACACCTCCATATCTCCTGCTATTAGTATTAGGAAGTTTCTTTCCTAAATCCTGCTCATTCCTTGCCTACATTTGTTTTTCAGCTTGCTTGGGAACATGGAATACCCTTTTTTGAAACCAGTGCTAAAGATAACGTGAACATTGAGGATGCGTTCTCAATCTTGACTCAGGAAATACTGGAGAAGGTAGGCTCCTTTTCTGAGTAGAAAGACAATGGGAGATTTTTCTTGACAGGTTGGGTAAACAGGGTTATAAATACAGCAGAAGTTTAGCAAAGCACAGCCAGTGCTGGTTTTGCATTCTGGAGTTAATGTTTTAGGTGGATCCTGTAGCTGTAGACATGCAGAGGAGGAACGTGGAGGAGAAAAATTCAGGGAGCAGAGGACAACAGAATAGGGGAGCAGGTAAAATACAGTTCAGAGAGAAGGTGAAAATTCAGGAAAACTGCATTTGTGGCTTTTCTTCAAGGGAGATGTTCAGAGGCTCTAGAGTAGTTCCACATCTGTGCCAGGAAGATCCCTTTTTTCTGTAGGATTCCGCAAAATGTGCGAAGCCGCTGCTGCTGGAATGAGCAGATCTTTTATGTTCAGCAATCAAAGGTTTTATACATAGTTCATGGCTGTTTATTTGGATGGTTTACGCTGGTGCTTTTGAAGTCATTAGGACCTAAAGATTTGAGTTAATTAGTGGTAGAATCAATATTGTAGCTGTCAGAGTCAGCATCTCTAACTGCCTGGAGTGTGTTGGCTTAAAGGTCCTTACTCCTCAGAGTTGCAATACTTTTATAGGACTGAATTATTGTTAATTAGCTCTGAAAATGTTTTGCATCGCAATTTATTTTTAGACAGTAGAATATTATTGTAGACATTAATGGATGTTCTTCATGCAATGTGTTATCATTGCCATTCATCACCAATATTAGTTATACAAAACTAGCCTTCCATTCCGAATACTCTTGAAATCATAATAAAGATAAATGAGCAAAATTACTGACAAAGTCACAAGTTGCAGTGTTTTGATTAAGTAGCCATAGGGGATGGTCAGAATAATAACTCAGGCTTGGACTGCTTGTAAATCAAGGTCTTGTCGTATTATACAACATAAGTTGGTTATTTTGGGGGAGAAAAAACAGGGGAAAAAGAAAGCTTTCAGTGCCTTTAACATGGAAATGAAGCTGGGCAACTCGACAGTCAAATACTGTTTGGAGCAAGAGGATATTGGCTGGTCCTTGAAGAACTGGCAAAAAATCTGAAATAAGATAACTCTGATTTTCTTGTAAATGAAAAAGACATTGGCTACTGTCAGTAGAGAATTTATTTGTTAGTATGAAACATGAAAACTACAAAACAATAGCTAAGATCATAGATGCTACAAAGACAAATATGTATAAGCGAGTATTTCTGCACAGAGAATTTGGGTAAGATCCAAGAGAATTCTCTGCAGTGTGCAGAAATGATGTTTGGGTATTTCTCACTTTAAAATTGCCTACACTTATTTTACTTGAAGAGGAACTCTAGTATTCCTGCTCCTCTTCATTCATGGGGTTTGTAGTGTGAACATGCAAAGTCAGATGACGTTGAAAATGCTGCATGGCTTTGAGTAGAACAGCTTGAGAATACAGTTGTACACTCTGCATCCATATACGTGTGTTTGGGAAATATGCCCATGAGAATTTTTCAAGTTTGGCTGCTTGTAATCTGTGATGGATAATTTGCTATCTACTAGGACCCCGGATCCTTGTCCTCAAATTGCTTTCCAGCAGGTCCATCAGTATAGGTTAGGGGTGGACCTCTTGTAATTCAGTTCTGAGGAGAAGGATCTTGGAGGCCCTGGTAGATAATAAATTATCCATGAGCCAGCAATGCACCCTTGTCACCAAGAAAGCCAATGGAATTCTGGGCTACATAGGGAAGACTGTGGCCAGTAGGTTGAGGGAGGTCATTCTCCCCATCTACTTTGCACTAGCGAGGCCATAACTGGAATACTGCATCCAGCTCTGGGCTCCCCAGTTCAAGAGAGACAGGGAACTACTGGAGAGAGTCCAGCATAGGGCAACAAAGATAACTGAGGGATTGGAGCATCTCCCTTGTGAGGAAAGACTGAGAGAGCTGGGACTCTTCAGCCTCGAGAAAAGAAGGCTGAGGGGAGACCTTATTAATGCTTACAAGTATCTGAAGGGTGGGTTGAAGGAAGATGGCACCATTTTCAGTGGTTCCCAGTAACAGGATGAGGGACAACAGGCACAAGCTGGAACATAGCAGGTTCCACTCAAATATGAGGAAAAAGTTCTTTCTGGTGAGGGTGAGAGAGCACTGGAAGAGGCTGCCCAGGGAGGGTGTGGAGTCCCCTTCTCTGGAGACCTTCAAGACCCACCTGGATGCAGTTCTGAGTGATGTGCTCTGGGCAATCCTGCTTTAGCAGGGGAGCTGGACTAGATGATCTCTAGAGGTCCCTTTCAACTCTGACAAGTCTGTGATTCCCTGAGCACATGCCATTACTTTGCCCTTTTTAGTGAAATGCATTTGTTGATTTAAAGAAGCACTCCTTTAGCCCCAGTGCTTTTGCCACTGGCCTGGCAAGAAACACTTCACCATAAAAACCTATAAATTACCATACAGTTTCACCATGGGTTTCAGGTTTGACAAAATAATTGACTTGTTCACAAAACTCTGAAATCTGAATATAGTTCTTGGATTTTAACTTCCTGTAACTGATGAAATTTTGGAGAAGGGAAAAAGCAGTAGGAAATGTGACTAGTAGATATGGAAAATTACATGATAGATGCCAGTCTGAGATCACTTCAGTCATACGTCCATCCTGTAGTGGTAGAATATGTACTTGCTGACTCTAAAAAGGAGATACAGCTTTGCACAAGTGTTTTGGCCCGAGACACCTATGTCTGAGGTAGCAGGATATAGGACTTACTTCTGCAGTAGGACCAGTTGTGCCAGACTGATGAGATGCTTCAGTGGAAGCACGTCATTGCTTTACCGGTCCCACAGAGGAAACTAATTCTAAGGAACTCTCTGGAAAAGCCTAATATGGCCACGCATTTTGGAAGTACATGGAGGTCATTCAGAAGAAAGACAGATGGGCAGGGCAGGCTGGCAGGCAGTGGACCTTTTTCAGATGCATTGCAGTCGGCTTTAGTAATCTGAGGAAATCTAGGATTTTTTTACATATATATATATATATAAGAACAAGATATATACTTATCTTGTTCACCGTCTACTACATGCATTACTTTATTACCTACATCTGCAGAAAACATGTCTGTAGATGGGGAAGATCAGTGTCTGGAGTTGCAGAGATCATACAGAAGTAATGAACTTCTTGATGCTCTTGAAATTTAGAACAAGTGGCTCAGTGGAGGATTGGGAAAAAAATTCACATTAAAATGTGTTACACAAAAAGAAGCAAGTCTGTAGTGTCATTATTTTGTTCTGCATTTTCCTATCTCTTCTTTTGTGGTTTTGCTTGTAGTGGGCTTAAGGGACAGAGAAGACTGCTGTATCCCAGGGATTCAGTTAACTAAAGCACTGCTTGACCTTTCAGATACTATCATCGCAGACATTCTATGCTAGATCTCGGTCCTGTGGCTGTAATTTACATGAGTAGTCTCATTAAAACAATTGGAAGTTATTTGACAGCTTACATTGGTAACAGCTACAGAGTCATGCTGTATTTTTGAGAACTCGCCATTCTCAAACAAATCAGTTAAGAGTAACTCATTCGATTGTGTTCAAAAGGCTCAGTGGAAATGAATGTTAATGACACAGCTTATTCCAGAGGTTTGCTTAGACATGTTGACAAATAACAATGGTGTTTTATTTATTCAAAGTTCTTCTGAGTCTCAGATATGCCTAAACCTGTTCATTAATAGATGGCAGCTGTTCTTTAACAATGCTTCTGGTTGCCAGTGAACTATTTGTGCTTGTGAGTCAGTTCCCAGAAAGCAACCAAACCCCCCAAACTACCACCCAGAATGCAGTTAACATTTGCACTTATGTGGTGTTTGCTTTCATGGCTGGCAAGCAGGACTCTTCTCAGCTACCTTTTTAAAAAAATACTGCAAGATTTTGTATTTCTGTCTCTGCAGGTGTGGTAATTGGTATTTTTCTAAACTAGGAGCAGAATGAGGGAAGCTGTATTCAATAAAAAAGCAAAAAGAATTTTTTTTTCCCTTTTATGAATGGAAAAAACTGCTATAAAGCTACCCAAAACCTATGTTCTGCCTAGCTCCCAAGAGTGATTGATTATTAAGATTGTTTTAAGATAATATTAAATAAAAATGTCTCTGCTGAGCCGAGAATAGTGAAAATCCATTTAAAAGCTTTCCCTGTGCTGTTGAGAGTAACTTTCAAGGTTTAACACTTGGACATCATTTGAAATGAACATTCATAAGTAGCAGGCATCAATTCTGCCCTTCCTTGACCTCTTTACCTTCCTCTCCTGTGGCAAGGGGATTTTTGAGGTTACATTGTGTCCAATTCCTTTGCTCTTAAAGTACCTTTGGAACTTGCTAGCTGATTTTAAACAAATTTGACAGGACAAACTAAAAGATAATTAAGCTCCTGAGGAGTTCCTTGAAAATAAGGTGCAATGTGGAGAAGAGGCAGAGTACTCTGCAGAAGGAAGGTCTCCAGCATTAGTTCGTACGGTGTTAGGCAGAGAGGACTACACAGACACGCTGAAAAATGCTTAGACCAGCCAATCCAACTGGATCTTGCATTGTGGATATCCAGCTTAATTCACTGCAGGACCCAAATTCATAAGAAATGGGATTTCATTATTGACAAGGTTCATGGAATAGGTAGTTTGTCCAAAAGATCCCTGTCTCCAACAGTGCACATTCCGTGTTCCTTCATTATCCTCAATCATATATGGAGCCACAGGCTTTATTTGCCCTTTATTTATCTTGTAGCTACCACAGAATATTAATGTCTCTGTGAGGTTTTTCATAATGCTTGTAATGCTGTGTTTTAGATCTACTTTAGATTTCTATCTTCATAACCTTCTTACTAACATTAGGTAGTATATTCAGCATTGCACACATGAGAACCAAGGCACAGAGATTAAAACAAAGAGGATAAATAGTACAAACTTACTTAGTGCTGGCGTGATGTAGGGCATCATTTTACTACACTATCTTCTTTAATTAAAAAAAAATAATGTCTGTTCTGGATATTGAATGAGCCAGATATTCTTCTGGAAATGGTACCATACAATTAGGTCATGTAAATCAAATCTTAATCATGATGTTTGAGTACAGGGGATGAGATTCATCTTAGCATGCAACCTTAGCCAGCTAAAATTTACGTGACTGGTCTGGTGTGGTTGGAGTGATCTCTATTCAGTGAAAAGAGATGCATCTTTTTAAGATAAATTGTGTTCTGGAGGTGCCTTTCTCTCCCCATTGATTATAGAGGATCCCATATCTCAGCCTATATGGTTTCATATGGTTAAAGTTAAATAACTCCAGGAGACCAAAGGAATGTTACACATTTGACTGGCTTCTGGCATTTGGTGCTTCTGCAAGATCATAGAATCATAGAATGGTCCAGGCCAGAAGGGACCTCTAGGGTCATCTAGTCCGACCTCCCCGCAGTCAGCAGGGACACCCCCAACTAGACCAGGTTGCACAGAGCCTCGTTGAGCCTCACCTTGAATATCTCAAGGGAAGGGACCTCAAACACCTCCCTGGGCAACCTCTTCCAGTGGTCTACCAGCCTCAGAGTAAAGAACCTGTTCCTAATATCCAATCTAGATCTGCTCTTCTCCAGCTTGAAGCCAATGCCCCTTGTCCTCTCACTACAGGTCTTTGTAAATAGACCCTCCCCAGCCTTCCTGTAGGCCCCCTTCAGGTACTGGAAGGCTGCTCTGAAGTCTCCCCGGAGCCTCCTCTTCTCCAGGCAGAACAACCCCAGCTCCCTCAGCCTGTCCTCATAGCAAAGGTGCTTCAATCCCCTGATCAGTTTTGTGGTCCTCCTCTGGACCCGCTCCATCGGGTCCACGTCTGTTGAGAGCAGGCCCTTTAAGAGGGGTTGCTGGGAGAGCACAGATGCAAATGAGTGGAAGTAAGTATAGTGAAAGTGAAACTGGGTGTAGGAAGCAGCAAATGAGACAAGGGTTGTAGCCAATGATGGGGAAACTTTAGGCGAGTGGAAAGTGCGTGAAAAGCTCGTGGACAATTTCCCTCTCCCTATCCGAAATGTAGTGCTTAGCGAATGAGGACCTGTGACTTTGATTCAAACGTGGTTCTGCCTTCTGACTGGATTGTACTGCTTTCTGGTTGGAGAGCTTTCTGAATAAAGCTGAAGCTGATCTACCAATCATCTGGATTGCGTCTGGCTTCACTGCTCCTGGCCGCGGCACACGTCCTTCTTGTATTAGGGGCTCCAGACCTGCACACAGTACTCCAGGTGAGGTCTCACCAGAGCAAAATGGAACAAGTGGCAGAATCCCCTCTCTGGATCTGCTGGCAACACATCTTTTGATGCTGCCCAGGACGTGATTGGCATTCTGGGCTGCAAGTGCACACTGCCTGCTCATGTCCAGCTTCTCTTCCATCAGCACCCCCAAGTCTGTTTCCTCAGTGCTGCTTTCTAATACCTCATCCCCTGGTCTGTATTGATAGTGAGGATTGTTCCAGCCCATGTGCAGAACCCTGCACTTGCTGTTACTGAACCTCATGAGGTTCACCTGGGCCCACCTCTCCAGCCTGTTCACATCCCTCTGGATGGCATCCTGTCCCTCTGGTGTATCAACACCACCACACAGCTTGGTGTCATCTGCAAACTTGCTAATGATGGACTCAATCCCTCTATCTATATCATTGATAAAAATGTTGGACAGTACTGGCCCCAGCACGGACCCTTGAGGGACGCCACTTGAGTGGTGCCATTCCCACTGCTCTCCATCTGGACCTCTAGCCATTGAGTATCATGATCTTGACTTTGAATAGGGTTTTTGAGGTGCAACTATATTAATCCTCACATAGGTGATCTCCATTGTTGAGGAACTTTGAAGTAACACCACAGATGTCTTCTCAAGTTTGTGAAATAATTGCAGTACAACATTGTTACAGTCTATGCAGTATTAACAGAAGAGGGAGATAGAGACCCACACTTTGCTAGTGGGTTAAATGTTGCAAACACTGTGGAATGGCAGGCTTTGGGAGCAAGGACTTTACCCCCATTTCTGGAGGAAAGTGTTCCACAGCACTTAGATTCTGCTCTGCCTGACTCCGTATCCTCTCCTGCTCTTCTCCCTGCCCTCCTCAGTCATTGCTTTCCCTACTAATAAATCTGTAGCTCTTGTTCCATATGGCTTGTGCCCTGTCCAGCCCATTCCTGTTGTGAGAGGGCTGTCTTGCATTTTGAAAAGGTAATTTGAATTATGGAATACAGGGAAAATACACGTCAAGAAAACGGCAGGACTGGTCTTAGTAACTGAGCTCTCTCTGCTGGCAGTTCAGGCACAGAAGTCACGTGAACTTGGTTGCCTGAAGCTCTCTGCCATGCTTTGCCAGGCTTTGTCAACTGTCACTGTTAAATATAAACACAAAATGTTTTGCCGTGATTAAATACGAACATTTTGTCATTAGACAGAATACAAATCCCAGGAATTTAAAGAAGTTATAAATAATGGTAACCCCAGTTACAGTGCCTTCTGCGTCTTTCTCTAACGCAGCAAGCACTCCAGATCTGCCTGGCTGGGGACGTTGAAATGGATAGAGTAACATCCTGTCATTCTTCCAAACCTGTGGTGAATCCACCTCCAAAATAACTGAAACAGTATCAAAATACTAGGAACTGGGGCTAGAGTAGGTGAATCCCAGTTGTTATTGTGTTGCTAACCTGAGTGGGTCTTTGCAAGGAGTGGGCAGCTGACCTTAATGAAGATTTATAAACTCCCATTAGAAGCCTTTCAAAGAATTTACCTTAGTTTGTGATATTTCCATTTGCATAACAGCTTAGCTTTCTTTCCCAGATTTAAAAAGAAAAAACAAAAGGCAAAACCCCTTTGGGATTTCAGCCATCTCATCCCAGTTCCTGTGTCTAGAAGTCAGGTTAGCTGTTGCACGCCAGTGATACAGACTCTGCTTAGGGCTGCGGAGGAGAGACAGCCGGGAGGGGAGACAGCAGGAAGCTTAGCACTGGCTTGAACAGATGCCTGCCTGTTAGGTAAGACCTGTCTGCTGTGCTATTTAACAGGAAAAACTTGTATTGGGTAGCAGGAAGTTTCAGTGTCTTCAGAGATCACTGCAGGGCAGAGGGTGTCGGTGTCTGTGGCGGTACTTTCAAACCCCCTCTTTGCCTAGGATGGGTGCTGAAGTAGAACCTTGAGCTTCTTGATACCATTTTGGTCCTTCTCACTTTTTCACGCTATTCTGCTGTTTGTTGGCTGGTTTGTTGGGGAGTGAGTTCCAACAGGCTGAGCTGAAATGTGAGCTGGAAGTGATAGTGTGTAGGGAGCCCTGAAGAAGGAATGCTGCCCGCTTTGTTCTTGCAGGTGGGAGAGATTTGCATACCTGCCTGCTGGAATTTTAGCAGAGTGCCCCACCTCTTCCAAGGCTCAGCTGAAATGGAGCACTATGTGAGATTGCCTGCTTGTTGCCCTCCTCAAATCTTTTCAAGTGAATGTGCACTTCTTCAATGCAGGTGTATGACATTTGCTGAAATAAATCCCAGGCCCTTATTTGTTTAATGATGGTCCTGCATAGAATAGTCTTATCATACTGAAGTGATTCTTAAAGTCCTCAACTATTGAATGGGTTTTAAAACAAACTATTACGTCTTCTTTATTTGTGGGGAGGTGGTTCTTGTGTTTCCACCCNTCAGCCTCCTCTTCCTCCAACTAAACAGTCCCAGCTCCCTGATTTGTTCCTCATAAGATTTATGCTCCTGGTTGATGATTGATGAACTTCTATCAGGTAATGGTTTTACAGATTATACGAATCATTTAATTGTCAAAAGATTTCACCATTGTTAATCACTTCTAGTACTGAACATCTTTTGCTGTACTTACACATGAAAGCTTACTCACCACCCAAAAGTACTATTAAATAGTAAAATATTCTCAAATAAGCACCTTCAGCATTGAAGGAATATGCAAGCTTCTTCCCTCTAACTGAAAGCTCAAAGTTAGATAGAACCTGCAACACTTTCAAATTATCCATTTCCTCTAAAGTTAAGTGAAACCTGAATTCTGAAATTGTTCAAACAGGGATGTTTCTAAAACTCTGACTACTTAAACTGAATATTTTTCTCCTGAAGAAAAAGCGAGGGTGAAGCATAACCTACTTAGTTTCTGTCCACAATAATCGATGCTCAGTGTTATTTCTTGGTCTCAATAGAGTGAATTTCAATTTCTTATCATACCATTATCTTGCAAAGCTTCCTCCTCCCACAGAATCTTATCACTAAACTGCACTGTGGTGGCTTGTTTCTTGAGATGACGAGGTTGTGGTTGTGTACTTTAAATTGTGCTTTGCTTCCTCTTTTAGAAAGTCTTCATACTTTATATTTAATATCTACGCTTGAAGAATGCCAAAAACTGTCTCCACCTAGCAGAAATCATAATGGCTAATGTCTGTATTCGAGTACCTTACACAACTGTGTAAAAAAATAAAACAAATGAGAAGTTATGAAGCTGCATGTTGGAATTTGTGTGAACTCTCAAGGGTAATAAAAATGTTCTGTCTGTTGGTACTTGTCACTCCAACAAAAAAAAAACAGGTAAAAGTGCACATGCTGTATTTCTTCATGCATGATTTCTGTGTCACTAATGACAAGTAATTCCTCCAATCAGTAAGTCACGGTCTTCCAGCACTCTAGAGTCAGAACAAAAAGTGTTAATAATTTTATTGATGACAGCTTCTGCATCCATCCTGATGTTTAGACACTGTGACACCTTTCCTGCCATCAGCTCCTGCATCTATCCATCACTTCTGATCCCTTCCCAGGTGTTTCATCTCCCCCCCTGGCAGCGTGCACTGTGGAAGCCTCCCAGCGTCCCTGCAGCCCCAGGAATGGGCTCAGCCACCCTCTTCATGGGGATGGCCCTGCCACAGGGCAGGCAGCACGCTGGGAGAGCTAAAACTATGGCTACAGAAGGAAAAAGGAAACAAATTTCATGTGTCTTCTCTAGAATTTTGGGTAGTGTTGAATACTTTCAGCCAAAGAAGCCTAAGGCTTATTGTAACATGGGAGAACCTTTTATTTTCCTCTTGTTTTGATTCATGAAAGTAATTTTAGGTGAACCTTTCTGCATGTAGCAAATGTTCAACTACCCTTTCACATTGTATATATTAAGTTCTTGATTTTGAGTCATGATCAGCATTGTATTACATGGTGTCTTTTTTTCCCCTTTTCCACTAAATCCACTAAATTTCATGACTTCCAGCTTAGATGGCTGTCCTCTCTGGAAGCTTCCTTTTATTGTCAGAAGTGGCTGTTTATGGCTTTTGGGTTTGGTTTGAGAGAGGAATGTGGTGAATCCAGTGGTTGTGCTTACTTCTCAGTGTATCATTACATACTTGGTAAACCTGCCCAAAAAGCAGGCAGGAGAATGGCAGTTGGAGAAATTAGGACTTTTATTTTTCCTGGGCTTGTGTCAATACTCTCTATGTCTTTGTGCCTGAGTTCAGGTTCAGTGTTCATAGTTCTGGAGTACAAGCTTGCAACACTTAACTGGTACTGTGTGGCACAACTGGGTTTGATTGTGTCTCTGGTCAGCACTAATTATCTAGTTGAATTTATTGCTGAAAGGAAGAGTCCTGGTTTTGATGATTTCTATTTTCATTTTAGTCCACTTTTGCAGGCAATGCATAAATGTTTTACAAGGGCAGAGTGCTACGTTGATAGCTTATCCTGATAAAACCTGAGTTGTTTCCATTTGTGAGTGTTCCTGGTTATTAAATAAAGACAAGAAATCATAGAATTTCAGTAAATTTCACAAAACAAATTGATGTCCTCTATAACAATTAACAGCCTGTGGTTTTTTAAAAGGGTACTGATGTGTATATTTCCCTATTCCTTTCAACTGGATTTTTGCACCCCATGTTAAATACTTTAAAGATTAGCATATTTATCTGCAAATTACTGAAAATCAGTGTAGTCAACATAAGAACCTGTACATCTAGAACAATTGCTGTGAGTAAAGATTTACAGGGTCAGTTCATATGGTTTGTAGTGTCTCCTCAAAAAACACTTTCCATCATCTGTCACCTTCAGAGTTAGAAGAGATGTTTGAGGCAGCTGAAGAATGTAAATATGCCAAGCTGGGACTTGCATGGGCATCAGTCTTCGTCTAATTTGTTAGAAAACTGCAATCTTTTAATTAAATATTCAAAGGAAAAATATATCCAGTCATCCACCAAATCTTTTGTATATGTGAAAATTCAAGCTTTTTGATGGTTTTGTTCTAGTTGTCTTAATTGTTTGCTTTTGTTTGCTTTACAGAAATCCTGTGTATTGTATGACTTAGATGTTGTGAGTCTAAATGAAAGAAAGAAGAGAACCTGCTGTGCCATCTGAAGTATTGTTTCTTACTCCGTTTTCTCTTCAGAAAATATTTGCAAAGGAACATACAGGTTTTTAAAGCAAGCCTGTAATCCCAAAACACAGTATTTAGGCATCTGTTGCATTGCACAAACTTTGTTGCCAAATGTTTTGATATGTTTATATTATATTTTCATATGTTTAATGTGAAGTTAAAACAATTATCTGACTTTGGAATTATTAGATGCATCACAGGGTGACTGCATTTGCATACAAATGTTTGCAGAAATGAAATCTAAGTGTACTAATTTTCTTTTATTAAAAAAAAGAAAGTAATTTACCTTGACTTTTTTTTCTGTGTTATTTATACCAGATTTCTAATACAATTGAACATGGACATCATCACACAGACAACCTTCTGATCTATGAAATCACTTACGCTATCCCCCACGTAATGTCTCTTTCAGTAGTTGATATTTGCTGCAGTTCCCTAAGACAGTTTCCTGGGAATTTTTTGCTTTGATTTTTTTATACCCATTTCAGAAACATTCATGTTACTTGAGGCTGCAAAGGTGAGACCTGGAGGAAAAGAGTAAGCCATATACAAGATCAATACCTGGCTGAACCTCCCTTAGAGGGCAGAAAACACAGAACAATGAGTGCATCCAGCAATGATTTTCTTGCTTATATAAATTTTTCTCATTCTATAACATAATTCACACAGGTGTTTGCAGCATACCTGCATTTTCAAATGTTCCTTTTGCCATAAGCAATAACAATATTGAAAGGGCATGCAGTGCTTGTTTGATACTGTGAGGCATCCATGTTATTTTCTTAAAGTATAAATACATCAGGTATCTGAATCTGTTTGTTTAGATCTCTTTTATACTGGTATGTAAAACCTTTAATTTCAGTGGAGGATATCAGATTTTCTTTAAATTTAAATGAGGGCAGAATCAGGATGCCAGTTTCTTTTTCATTAATGAAAAGCAAAGAGAACACAAATCAATCATAGAGGACAAGCATAAAGCAAACACAAGTTGGGAAATTTGAAGTATTGTGGTGTTTATATTGTCTTTTTATAATTAATTTTTTTTCCAGAGAGATGTGGTTCTTGCTAGTTATTAAATGTAATTGTTTTATCACCATTTGTGAATGAGTAATACTGCTGTGCAAAATGTTGTGAGCACATCCAGAATAACTGCCAACTCCACTGGCTTATTGTTCTGGACTGTCACTACTCTCCTGAAATATGCCTCCGTTTTTTAAGGGCTGTTTACAGATTGTCATAATATGAGATTATTGTTAAATTTGGTATTGAGACAATGGGCTCAGCTGGAAAATGCTTTCTGAAGGACATGGGACCTGCTAGGTTGCTGTGCCACTAGGCCATGTAGTTGGATTGCAGAAGGATGGGAAGGGCCACATAATTACAGCTGCTCCTGAGACTACTTGTCATGGCCAGTCACTTAAGCTGGTGTTGGGAGCAGGATCTGAAAACAAGGAGCAAAGGATAATCCCTGCCTTAGCTACGACCATAGCAGAGGAAGAAAATAGTGCTGGAAGGGATTTTGGGGGCTGTCTAGCTCCTCGTCTTACCTCAGCCTTAGATCAGCTGTCCCTGCTGTACAGCAGGAAGATGCTTAGAGACCTGCAATGATGGAGGTTTCATGGTGTCTTGGAATGATGTACAGCCCTTGCTTAACTGGTTTGGCAAGCAGGAAGATTCCTAATACCCAACCTAACTGCTACAGATGGAAAGCAGATTTTCCCTTTCCTCTTGAGGTGGTGAATGCCTCTGCCTGCCCTCTCTCTTCTCTCTAGGCCAGAAAACCCCTGCCCCTTCTAGTTTGTAGTTTGGGTTTTCAGAATCCTTTGCCATTTTTGTCTCTTTCTTGACATTTTTGAGTTGGTTCTCAGCTGTCCTGGAGTGTAAACCTGAAAACTGAGCAGACTGTTCCAGTTTAAATAATAATGGCTGGATAGATTCAAAGGAATTTTTTTTCATTATCTTATTTATGACACTCCTATTTTTGCATTCCAGCACCAGCGTAATGCAAGGTAGCCCAACACTTCTCGTGGTCTGTAATCTCTTTTCTGAAGAACTGCTTCTTAATCCTTGTACGTACTTGTGCAGTTGACTACTCCTTTCTATGCATAGAACCTTCTGCTGCTCCTCCTTCAGTGGCATTTTCAGTTTCTCTGATCTGCCAAGATCCATCTGAATCGTAGAACTGTGCTCCAGCGTAGAGTGGAGCTTCTTCCTGTAGATACAGTCTCCAAATGAGAACAAGTCTACTCTGCTCAGTCATCAAAGATGTTGGTGAAAGTACTGGATAGTTCTGGATCCAGGACAGACCTCAGTGAAATCCTGTTCAATGTATCCTTTCAGCTTGGGGGTACTAATTCTTTCCAAATCATTTTGCACTTATTTTATATACTTCTCTAGACCACATTTTGTTTTCAGTTAAGAGCACATCACATGAAACCCTGTGGTCCCCACTCTTTCTACCCTGCCCACAAAGCCTTTGACTATCCCATAGAGGTAGAAGAGATTGATCTGGTATTATTTGTTATTGACAAACCCATGCTGTTACTTCTCATCCTTACTTTCTAGATTCTTGCAAATGGTTGGATTGCCCCTTGAAAACTTTTTTTTAAGTTATTTTTATTTTTAGTAGAAATTCAACTAATCCAATTGTAGATCTCTTTCCTTCCACCCCTTGAGAGAGTTGCAATCAATTTTGAGTTTTCTGGAACCACGCTCATTCTTTGCTGATTCTCAGAGATAATCAGTAGCAGCTCTGACATTGCTTGAACCCTGAGGGAATTTCATCGGGTCCAGTTTATACAAAATCTTCAATTTATCTAAGTATTTTGCAGTCCATTTCTTCATTTTTCTAGCCTAAGCTCTTAGACTTTTGTCAGTGGGGCTAGTAGATAAATCACATCTGCCTTCTTAAATTGAAGACTCAGGTTTAAAAAGGCATGAAGAATACTGGCATCTCAGCATCACCAGTCATTAGGTGATGATTAGATAGATTTCCCCCGTTATGCACTAACAGACCAGTCTTTTCCTTGGCCTTCTCAGTATGCAGCTCTCCAATGCCATTGCTATTGTTTAAAGCCTATTTTGTAACATTCTGTGACCTTACCTTTCTGGTTCTGCCCATACATAACCTGTAGCATTGCACAGACACCCACAGATGGAGTTTTTAGAATAAAGGTTAAAAAAAGGGATTTGACTGAGGAGAACACTGCTTACAGTGAAATAGAAGATAAAAGATGAATGTTCCCAGCAGACCCTCAGATCTTGTTCTCTCTCAAAACATGAGATGCACAGACACCAACTACATCAAATACATTCTTCTCTTTCCTCTTCCCTCTCACCCCAGAGAAAAGTAGGTGTTCAGGATCTGATTCTGAAACCATCACTGCAGCTCCTGTTGTTTCCCATTGGACCTGTAAATATTTATTATTGAAAATGGGGCCTTTGATTTAAAGGAAGATGTAGGAAGATGAAATGCAAATTCATGGGGTTTTTTTAAAGAAATCCTGGCTATGATGGCTTCACATGAAGCGCTGTATAAGGCTGGGGTTTATGCATGCTAGAGTGTACAGCACATTACCAGCTTCGTACTAAAACCAGTTTCTTGTGAACAGCTCTGTTTCAAATGTTAGCCTAGATACGAACTGATGGTGATCAGAAATGCTTTAAGAATCATTTTATTGGCAATGGAATAAATATGTACAGGAGATATTACAGGCTGCTGCATAAATGTGTTGTGAAATCAACATGAAAGTCAATTCAAAATGAATTTAAGAATAATTTCAGGAGTTTTTCTGAGTCCTCCTGCCACTGCTTGTGGTTTTATGGTGACAATTTGTTGTTGATACCTAAAACTCTCTCTGAACAGCCACCTGAACGACAAGTACACAAAACCTAAGACGTTGTGTTCCTGGAGCCCTGATCCTGAGGTGGATCTGCTCACAGGGTTCCTCTCCAGGCTTTGTTAGCTTTTTGCACCAGTAGGTGACTCCGGTAGGAGATCACACTAAGTAACTAAGGCATTGCCAGACATCAGGGAAATGGTTATATCTAAAGGGTTAATTGCACTTAAGGTGTAGCTAAAACAAGAAATTGTCTGAGATTCATATGTGCTGGTGATTTGAATACTGTGTAGGAAATCTTAGAATATCTTTCAGGGAGGCTGAGCTATAGTGCAGTTAGGACACATAATAAAGTCACTATAAGCTCCAGTGAGACATTTAAATACCAGTATGATTTATGATGTTTCTTTACTTGGAAATAAGTGAATGAAATTTAGATAGTATCTTGAAGTTGCATTGTTAAAAAATGCACATTGCTCCAGTAGGACAGGTAAGAGTGGGTTGGGTTCTGCTGGTTGGAGAGAACACAAGCACGGTTATACAGAGACAGACTTAAAAGCCGTAGGACATCTAAAACCATCTGAGGAATGAAAAAACTCTTTAAAGAAAAAGTCAGCACTAGCTCTTTCTGTGTGAAAGATGCACTTCTTCCCAGGCAGCAGAAGTGCGTGATATCCGAGAGAAGAATACGCCGTGAGACAGTATCTATCCTGGAGTTAATGGTGCCCAAGACAGAGTTTAAAAACAGTTCCTGAGAGACTAGTGCTTCAGGTCCTGGTGAATCCCAGTCTCACCTGATCTGCTTTGCCTCATACAGTGCACCCAATAACCTCGTCAAACCTGAACGAGTTAAAGCCGTGCTTTTACTTCCCATATTTCAGCAACAAGACTCTTAGGTATTAGATCACTTTGCACTTCAATAGCTTAATTCACTGAAGGTGTTCAAAGCTTGTGGTGAACTTTGTAAAAGGGAAGCTACTTGGAAAAAAATCCAGTGTCCTATTTTTAAGGCTAACCATTCTGGTAGGTGGGATCTAACAGCAGTGATCGTAGAGAAGGAAGGGTTTTCATAGTGCTGGGAAATCCCAGTGTCAAACTGCAGAGCTAAAACATGGATCTGCCTTCAGGATGGGCTTCAAACCGACCCTGATCCACTTAGAGCAAGATAATGTGGGTTTTCTGTAATCCTCTCTGCCGACTGGCTTTCGTGGTCTTTGTTTCTTCTGGGAGAGGAGGGATAAAGTCCCAGTCTCTGCAGCGAAGCAGAACAAGGGCGTTTCTGTCTGGGCCCTCCTTGTGCTGGCGGTGCCGCTGGCACCAGCGGATAGGGAGGCACGCAGCAGTGGCTGGCCCTTCACCCAGCACCCCGGGGGAGGACCAGCAGCAGGAGAGCAGGAGGGCTTTTCCCCAGGCTCGGCCATCCCCAGCACTCCCTGAGATGGATACCCATGAGGAGAGAGCCTGGAGAGCCATAGTAGCTGTGGCTGTTTCCAGCCGTTTTACAAATCACTGGAAGGCAAACTTTAATGTTCCCACTCAACAGTACGGCCTTAAACGTAGCCAAGTTGACAGCGATAAAATAAACAGTTTTGACAAAGAAGTGAACAAAATAAACTTCAGCCCAGTACAGTACAACCACCCAGGAGTTGGGTTTTCTGGTTTAATTTCCCAGAGTATCTGCAGGCTGGCAGTCTGGAGAGCAAAATAATGCATAAAGAATGATAGCGTTAAATAAAACATCTTAGGAAAATCATGTAAGCCTTTCTCTCATAAGCCACTTGGAAGAGAGAACCAGCAGCAAGTTCTCCCATGGGCTGAGGACCCTTGAATGTCCAGTACGTGTAATGCCTGCATGTGCAGCAGCAGTGATAAATGTAAGACTTTAACTCCCCTGCACTGCTCTTCACGCTTTAAAAACCCATGCACGGTTCGCAGGTGAAAACTGACACAACAGACAGAACTTGCCGTCTAATTGGATTTTTCCCTTAACGTAGGACGAATTTCCTGGAGTTCCTACGCTAAATTAAATAGCGAGAAGCCGCGATGCAGCCCGACTCGCTCCAAAATAGCTGCGATAAGGGAAACGAGACGTTTTATCTACCGACTGCAAAACACAAAGGAGCGGGCAGACGGGTCCCCGCCGCCTCCTGCGGGGAAGCAGCACCTGTGAATCCCGGAGCCGGGCAGAGACCCCAGAGCCTCCCCACCTCACCCACCCCCGGCGGATAACGGAGGGAGAGAGGGAGGGACGGACACCCCGGGGGGGACGCCCGGCGGCTCCCCCCGCGGCGGGGCCCTGCGCGGCGAGCGAGCTGCAGGTCGGGCGAGC
>VZTM01027893.1:189103-202177 GCA_013400555.1 Jacana jacana | reverse complement strand
CTCCCGGGGCGAGCTGCCGGAGCCCCGAGGGCACCCCTTTTCCTCTGCAGGCTGGAGGGGGCCGGAGAGCCCCGCCGCTTCCCGGAGTACTTTCCCTGCGGTCCTTACACCGGCATCTGCCGTCACCGGGTGCCGGTGCGAGGCTTCGGCTCGCATCGGGGTCCGTGCTTCGCTTTGCATCAAAATATCTGGGTAATAACCCCCCTCTTCCGTCCATCCGTCCCCTCACCCTGTGTGTCCGGGGTTGCTTAGTGAAGCCTGTCGGCTGCCAGCCCCGGGGAAAGGTCCTTGTGGTCTCCATTTAAAACCTGGAAGGGCATTTTCGGCGCTGGGTCTCTCTCCAGCGCCGTGTGATGAAGTGATGCTGCACCAAAGCCAAATCAGAAGGGATATTAAATAGCCAAACGGGCTAAATCCCAAGTGTTGCAGTTGGCCGAAAAAGCCACCGACCTGTAAAAAGAAGTAGTAACCTGGGAAGCCTCGACAGCCTCCAGGTAACTTTTTATTGCAGTTCACTTGGGTGCTCACCTGCAGTTTCCAAGTCCGCAGCTTTCTATTTACTCCAGGAAATAGGAAACGAGTCCATAGCTCTGACAGCAGCGTTTCACCTTTCCTAGAGCCCTGCCTTAGAAAGTAATGTGTCAGCACGGAGAACTGGGGGAATATGGGCAACTGTTTAGAACGGCTCAGACTGGTGCTGTATGATTGTGCGTGTGCGTTGCGGGGTAGCTCTGGGAAAACTGTCCAGCTCTCCTGCCTCTAAGGGAGCAAAGAGGATAGTTCACAGATCTGGAAAAATTTCCAGGCTTTTTAATTCCTTGGCTTATGAAGTAAGCTTGTACTTGCACCATACAATAGAACAGTTCTCTTAGAAAGTTTTGTAGCGATTTGAAAAGTTAAAAATGGGCATGGGCACCGTCTTCTGTTACTCCCCAGTGTGCAGGTCAGGACCAAGACTGGTTTATTACTTACCTGCAGTTCCCATAACCCAGTGATGATTCCGGCCGGGGCTTTTTTGACTTTGTACCTTGCTTATGCAGTACTTTTCCTATTCCTTGTGGAAGTGGTGCTCAGGAGCAGGTTAAAGAAAAGCTTCTTTGCTTCTTTGACTGCAGCTGGCTGCTTTCCATACCATCCAATGTATATTGTCCCATGAGAATGGCAAAGCCGGGTATATTAAGGAGTTCCTCGTGGTAATACCTTCTGTCACTAGAAACAGCTAAGATGGCCTCCAGTCACTGCACTTAAGGCTGTCAATTTACTTGAGCTTCCTGGCAGTGATTCAGGCTTTAACAGGATGTATGTATTGATGAGTTACTGATTTCCCTCTCTGCATGTTACACTTCCCAATCTCCCTGCTCCTCAAGCCTTCCTTCATTGGAAGGGACCTGAAAGGGCTTTGTGGGTAGGGAAAGTTTATGGGTTTTGAGGCAAGTAAGGTTGGGGTTTTGAGTTTTGGTTGTGGTTTTTTTTTGACTCCTCTATCAGACTTGGTGATGGGAATATCCCATAATTCTGGGGGATATGAAGATACTTCTTTTTTGTCCTGTGTGCCACACTTAAAGCATATGTGCTGGGAAGTGGATGTAAATAGACCTGAGCTCTTTTGCCCATGTCCTGAGATGGCCAGACACAAGGCAGCTGTTGGTGCAGGCATCCTGTGAGTGATGCTTCCACCCCACACTAAACCCTGCTAGGAGGCAGGCTCAGGTATAGCATGGGGCTGAGGGCTTTGGGCTGGAGCTGATTGAGGACTGGCCTGTTCAGCACATGGGCAGAGGTTCCTGGGTCTGCTTTTACCTACTCCTACAGACTTACCTTTTAACATCTGGGATTGCAGATGGCAGACAAATCAATATTTTATAAAAACCACAAACGTCCTCCTCTTGGTGGTATGAAGAGAACGCTTTTTCTACTTCCAAAGAAGGTTGTCTTGCTATAAGAGAAGGCAGCCGTGAATCAGTGAGGAGCCTCCTGAAGGAGGAAAGCAGGGAACGTGTGATGTTTGTGGAAATGACTGGAACATCTGCTGACCTAGGGTGGTTGCTCTCCATCCCTCGCCTTCTCTTGCAAAGCTGGCAAGTGGAGCCCTGTCAGAATTTATCAAGGCAGTTACTGAAGAAATAAATGCAGAGTCCAATCCAAATGTGTGTCATCCAATGCTCAGGAAGTTTAAGGCTACCTCTGCAAACAAAGTAGTATCTTCTTCCAGTTCTATCAGGATGCAGCTCTTGTCTCCTCCACACCACTGCAGCTACAGCCTGCAGAGACTCATTGACAGGTCAGTGTTCAGTTGCAGGGAAAAGGCCGCATCCCTTCTGTAGGTGCTGAATTCCTCTCCAGATCAGCAGAAACTGAGTGTGTTCCATGCTGCTGGAAATCAAACCACCTGTAGATGTCTGTCTTCAGTCACCTTCTGATTTCGTGGTTGGCTTCTCTCTCTGTAGCAGCAAGTTGTTCCTGGGCTGGTTGTTTCTGTCATTGTGAGGTTTTTGTGAAAGCCAGAATTTGTTCTTCCTGGAGAACCAGGATGTAGAGAGGACTCAAAAACTGCAAATATATTTTCTTCAGCAGATGCCAGCCTAACTGTATTGTTTCTAGATTTCTTAATGGAGTTTAACACCCAGTGGATAATGTTCATAGATGATATACATGCAAGATCTCCAGGTTTTCAGTGTTGCTTCACCTCCAGGCCCTTCAGTTTGAAGGAGGAGAATGGCTATGATGAAGGCAGTTGTATTCTTCGAGTTTGGATGTGCAGCTCCTGGAAGAATGCCCTTAAGTAGTTCAGTTTGATTTCTTGACAAGATGAAGTTATGAAATATTTATGCACACTAAATTTGGTCCTCTGCTAAGAAGGGAGGGGTTTTCTTGATGGTATGGGATAAAGGAGGGAGGAAGTCCTCTGTTGTTACATCAAGATATAGTTGGAAGTAGTTAAGCAACAGTATCTACCTTATCCACCTAGAAATGATAAATATGTCAACTTCTGGGTTTTCTGATGAAATTTTAAGACTGTTTAGTTGTGTCCAGGTTATGCTTTTGGATGCTGTTAACTTGTAAGTCAAGTTTTGCTGTAATCTGTTCACGTGTTTTAATATTTTGGTGATGAATACTGTAATATTAATTGAACAAATAAACTGTAAGAAAAATAAAAGCAGCTGTCACTCTTAAGAGAAATCAAATGTTTTTTCAATGTTTTTTTTTCCTACTTATACTAGAGTCTAAGTCTTTCTAGAACATAACTCAAATACAGAACTGCTAAAAGAGTGCAAAGAAAATGAATGGACTTTATCTCACACTGTTGACTTCACTGAGTGGGATGTTTCAGCTGAAAATAAGCAAGACTCAAAGAGCAAGAGAGGAGCGGGCTTTGTGCTGTGTTATTCCTGTCCTCTCTCCCCTGTCCCCACCACCCTGATCTGTGTTGTCACAGCTGAATCCCACCCCAGCGACACCGAGAGGCTTTGTGGGTGGTGTACTGGTTGGAGGTATGTTTCAGTGGCCAGGCCATCCCAAACCACGGACAAGTGGGTGCAGTGGGGAAAAGGTTTCGCTCCGAGAACCTGAAGCAGAATGAGATCTTATCAGCATGTGCTTGTTGCAACAGGGCAAAAAGTGAGCGTGGCCGGTCTCTGAGAAAGCGCTTGGGTTGGCTGCTGTCTTCAGGTCATCAGTAGAAAAGGCTAAAAGCGAAGATGTGACTGTAGTTTGTTGCAAATACTGAAATGATGTCATGTGTCACTATCTCAGGTCTTTATGGCAATTATTTTTCTAAGGATAACTTTGGAGGGTAAAGGAGAAATGATATCAAGGTTAACATGTGGAAAATATTGCTTTGCGTAGAGCTGACCTTCAGGCTGAGCTTTATTTTCTAAACTCACTGCTCCATTTGGACTCCAAGAGTCTCTCATTCTTTTTCTTAGCCGGGCTCCCTTTCCCCCAGCTGCTGATGCTGTGATTCCATGAGTAAAGAGCAGCCTTCACCAGTATGTAGTTTTCACCCATGGACTTGGTCAGTGAACTGCGAGAGTTCACTGAAATCCAAAGATTGTGCCCAAAAACTAAAGTTTCTGGGGTTAAGAGGGCATGTGACCCTCTGATATATTTTTAGTCATTTTTTTTCACAAGGGATAAACATATTTATAAAAAAAAAAAAAGATAGATAATATCAAAGCTGATGCTCTTGGGATCAAAAAGAGTAGCACTTGCCCTCAACTGGGAGAGAAACACTTCCCTACTGTGCACGGTGGGGAAACCACACTGATTTTTTTTCTGGGAGGGAGACCATGGATTGCAATGAGCAACTGAGACTCCAAAGGAAATTCATCTCTGTCCGTTGTAAATGTGTGGTTGCTGTTAAGATGAAATGACACAATTAGTGGTGATAAAGAAAAGAAAAATCTATAAAATAGGTAGCAAATTTAAAGGAGGGTTTCTTCTTTCCTACCCATGAATGAACTCTTGTGAATGCTAGCAGAGGGTGAACCAATTTCCCAAGTAGTTTTAAATATGTGCATCCATTTAATCATTCCATTCCTGCAGCCCATTCTTTTGTGCTGGTTCCTATTATTGAGATCAACCAGTATTTCTGTCATGATTCAAACTGCAATCAAACACCCCTCTCTCTCCAAAGAAATCCAAAGTAACCTGAGTTTGTGTTACTGTTGCTCCTGGGGATGAAGAGATTTTATTTACTTATTTATTTTATTTCGGGTTCTCTTTTTCTCTCCTATTTTGAAACTTTTTACAGTGGCTTCTGTCTACCCCAGTCACATTCAGGGCACTATTGTTCTCTGCAGCACATTACTGTAAGACTTATTCTGGCTCCGAATAGCTGGAAACCGAGCACCATCGCAGCTTATCAAAGAACATCGTACTCGATAGAACAGCGTGGCTGTGTATATAATGAAAATTTGGTATTGCATCACTCGACAAATGTGGGTTATCTGTGCAGCTGAACAATACTTGGAAACTACAAAGAGACTTATTCTTTTAAGGTTTGAATGCTGCTATCCGTGTTTTAATTGTCTTGAATGACCTCCTTCTTTTGAGAAGCTGGTGCAGGGTGTCTCAGTAGTCTGCTATTGAATAAATCTTTAAAAGGAATCATGTGGGGGTAGGGCAAAGCTTTCAGGTAGACCAAGAAAAGGGTTTCAGATATGCTCAGACCCTGGGCAGTGACTGTAATCTGATTTCTAGGTGTGTGATCTGATCTAGGTGTGGCCAGCTGTTGTGTACTGTTGTGTGCTAGGTGATGATTCTCATACATTGGGCAGACAGACAAGTGCCTGTGATTTGAAGGTAAAAATCCTGAAGATATGCTGTATCCACACGGCTTGATTTCTTCCTTATGTGCTGAGCAGCTTTGAAACCCAAACTGTTTATACTGTGTGTTCTGCCATTAAAGTACAATCGCAGAAGCATCTCCTCCTTGCTTCCTCTTCTTTCCTCCTTTACCTTGTGGTCTGCTGTTTCCATCAAGACAATTGAATGAAAAAAACCCAATTGACAGGTTGCCACTAACCACTGCTTCTGGGTTTTTGTTTTGTTTGGGGTTGGTTTTGTTGGTTTTTTTTTTCCTTTTCCCCTGCTGGCAGAGATGTGTTCCAGAAACATTTTAGTGAAAAAGCTTTTAATTCGTTTAAGATCTGCAGCTACCGACTGGTGTCTGTGAAGATTATAGTGCCCTCCTGGAGATGGAGGCCAGTAACTTGGCAACACCTATTCCCAGGAGTAGTACAGGCTTCCAGTAAGGCAGAGAAAGAGTTCAGCACATACCTGTTTTACACCTAAAATTCCATGATTTCTATGAGCTGCTTTCATGTTTGGCAATGATTTAATGCACAACAGTGTGTACTGCGTGTTCTTTACCCAGTAGGCCAGTTGTACTACACTGGATCCTTGGTAGTATGGCAGGGCTACTGAGATGTAAAATAGTTGCCTTGCTTTTATTTCTTACACACCTGGTAAATGTTCATATTCTTTTCTGCCATGCAAGGTGTGAAATTTATAGCTCTTTGTTTCAGTTTCTAAAGTTTTGACTCTGTTAGGTGAAGCTTTTGTGTGGATATCTGGACATGGTCTTCATGGATAATTCTGTAGTTCAGGTATTGGGATGTAAAACACCACTAGTCTTTTCTTAACTGGGATTCAAGTGCTAGAACTTTAAATCCATGGATAGAATCCTAGAGGAAGCTTAGTGCCTTGGCCCTGTCTTTCTTTTTCTTTCCTTTTTTTTTTATTTTTAACTCTTCATTTAAATTACATCTAGCTTTCAGATAAAGCACAAGGTATACATAAAATCAAAGAAATGAGGGTGTCCTGAACAGTAAGTAAAACCCTTAATCTTGAAACAAATGTGGTGTGATGAATCATATGCTGCTGTTGCAAGATACGGTAGTAAGGAATGATGCAAGTCTAGCATAGGAAAGAAGGGTTTTGTTGTTTTATGCTTTGTCTGTGAGTGCTGTTCTGGGACTAGGTGTTCCTGGCTTCGGTGCTTACGTGAATTGGCACTCCCTCTAATAGCCCAGCAAGGAACTCCAGGGAGTATGCCAAGACGAGGTGCTGGAGGGTATTGGGCAGCAGGGTCCGGTGCTCCAGGATTCGATGGAAGTTGTGGGAAGAGCTACAGCGTGTTCCAGTCATTCCAGCCGTGGTTTGTCAGCAGTGAAGGGCATGGGTGTTGCTGTATTTCCTTTTGGCATTAGGAGAAACAAGTTGGTTGGATTAGGGAAGCTTAAGTCTCTCCCCTATAGGAAAATATTCATCATCTTAATGTGGATTGCATATGACTCAAACCCAACCTTCATAAAACCAAGTCAGCCAATATTTCAAGTCTGAAATTTTTGCTTCCCTTTGGAATGAGTTTTACGTAGCATTTGTGGTCTGTGATTTTCATACCATTTACAGTATGAAAAGCTTGTGGAGCTAACGCTGCCGCACCTCCACCTGGAAACCAAATCTGCTAATCTGAAGGCCTAGCACAGAAATGTAAAATGGAGGTGTGTAAGCAGATCGAAGAGTGTGTTGTTGCTAAGGATCGGGGCCAGGTCTGCTTTTCAGTCCCTGTGACGATGCACACATTGGCATAAAGCTTTACTAATACCACAGCTTTGCCAGGGCTCCTGCATGCTTGGCTGAGGCATCAGCAAGAGCTTCCCTGTCTCCATATCTCCTCTGCTGCTGCTGCATGATGTATGGCCCTATCATGCTTGTTGCTGGGTGATGGGAGGTAGAAATGTCTTCCTAGGGGTGGGGAGGGTTTGGAGTCCAGCATCCTGGTCCCCCATAGTTTGCTTTGGCTTCCAGTTTGTACAAAGTTGTCATCAGAAACTTGGCCTTCTGAAAGAGGTCAGTGGAGTCTCTGTTGAGGAGGGTAATGGAGAAGGAGGTAACTCCATTTATCTCATACGAGCTATTAACACCAACATCCACTGTAGTGTGTGGCTGTATGTGGGAGAAATAAGCATGGAGATGCTTTAGAGGTTGCAAATGGGGAGCAGGAATTGCCAGATCCTACAGACATTTGAAGACCAAGCCTGTTGTGTAGAATGAGACGCCCCTGAGCCTGCAACACACGCACAGAGTGTCTGGAGCAGGCCATGGTGCATGCCATGGTTACCAGTGGGAGTCACTGGAGCTGTGGGTCCCAGGGAGCTTGGGGAACCCTGTGCCGTGGCCACAGCATGCCCAGGAGGGAGCTGCTGTGCTCTCGGGAGATGAGGGGGTGGTGATTTTGCCAGGCAAAGTAGCAAATCCTGTGGCAGGGAATGTCACTTGAAGATTCCTGGAAGGAATGCAAAATTCAAGAAATGCAAAATTGTTTGAGGAGTGCCCTTTTTGTTTGTTGGCACTTTCTTTCTGGGTGTTATAACTGGTACAGGTTGTAATCACAGAGAACTCACTCAAGTATGTTTCCTTGGCCGGTGAGGCTCCTGAAGAGAACTAAGGATAAAGATTTAAATACAGTCAGAGGCTGGAAGATGCCCAAGAGCTCAACCTGATGCAGTGGATACTGGAATTGCCTCACGCCAGGGCTGAACCTTAGTGACTCAGATGTAAATATTGTGTAAAACAACATAGAATCATAGAATAATTTGGGCTGGAAGGGACTTTAAGGATGATCTAGTTCCAACCCACTTGCCATGGCCAGGAACAGCTTCCACTAGACCAGGCTGCTCAAAGCCTTATCCAGCCTGGCCTTGAACAATTCCAGGGATGAGGAATGCTTCCAGGGATAGGATATAACGTGCTGCAATTCAATTTGTGAAACGAGCAGGGAAAACCTCTCTGGCAAAGTGGTAGCACTGAGGAAGCTGGGGAGTTTTCCCTTACGTTCAGAGCTGGGTGGGTGGGAAGAAAAGCTGAGTAAGGAACTAAAAGCCCATTTAGAGACGCCGTGTCCTGCTTGTCACTGTCCTGAAGTGAGAGACTATGTGTCCAAGCCTGACACAAGATTATGAGCAGAGGAAGGTCCCTATACAGAGATAAGCAGTCTTTTAAAAATTAGAATGATAGAATCATAGAATCATTTTGGTTGGAAGAGACCCCCTGGATCATAGAGTCCAACCATCAGCCCTACTCTACAAGTTCTCCCCTACACCATATCCCTCAACACCACATCTAATCAACTCTGACACAGTCAGGGATGGTGACTCCACCACCTCCCTGGGCAGCCCATTCCACTGACTGACCACTCTTTCTGTGAAGAATTCTTTCCTAATGTCCAGCCTAACCCTACCCTGCTGCAGCTTGCAGCCATTCCCTCTTGTTCTATTGCTAATTGCCTGTGAGAAGAGACCAGCACCAACTTCTCTACACAATGTCCTTTCAAGCAGTTGTAGAGAGTGATGAGGTCTCCCCTCGGCCTCCTTTTCCTCAAACTACACAGTCTGAATACTCAGTTACTGAATTATTTCCAGGAACTATTTTGAAGTAGCCCACAAATGCTCAGATACCCCCTCATATGTGTTTGTTTTTCTGTTTGCAGCTTTTTGTTGTTGTTTTTCTAACTGGCAATTTTACTTATTTGCCCCACTAAAAGCAAGCACTGACTATTCTTGTTCCTTCCCGGCACCTCACCATTTAGGAGATGAAAGAGGGAAGACTGAGGTGGGAAGATGAAGGAAATTTTTACCTCAGGTGGGGAGAGGGGGGAAGGTGCATGTATACAGATCTTTTCTTCTTGTCCAGTTTTCCTGTTGTGTCTTTCAGTGGGTCCCTTTAGGGCATGTTTGGATTCAAGGAGCCCTTGGCTCCAGTCTGTGTCACACAGTCTGTCCCCCAGGCTACTGTCCTGAGCTTGTGGGTTTCCAGTAAGTGTTGCAAGTTGTCTGCAGCTGCCTCCAAGTTCCTTGTAAGGTAAAATTCCTAGTACTGTCTACCAGTAGCAGAATGGAGCAGTGTAAGGAGCTGCTTCTGTTTTTCTACTACTCTTTCTTGCCTTCGGATATGCCCTTCCTTTCACCTTTCTAGCATTGCTGGCATGTTGCTGCTGTTGTGTTCTTGTTTTGTTCTGTTCTCCAGTTTCTTGCAGCTGCTTGTGCAAATTCTGCTTCTCCATCCCTCCATGTCCTCCTCTTTTCCCTCAAGTTGGAGGAAATAGGGGTATTTTTTTGACCAGACAGCAGCATGATGTTTGACTGTGCGTGTACCAGGAGTGACAGCTCTGTGTGTGCCTACCAGAGGTGGGAAAGCGAGCAGGGAAAATTATTTCAGACAATTCCAGAGACTTGAAAGTTTATTGTCACCGAGACTAGAAATCAGAACTGCAGCTCCTTGCTGTTGGAAGGAGGGAGGTGTTCAGGGCTTTGCTGCAGAGAGGGTTTCTGTCAGTGCAGATAACATGGAATCTCCCCCTGTGGAGTCTTGCACTGGCTGTTGACATGCTGTTTGGTTTAGCTTCAGTAAAGGGAGTTCTTCTGTCAGGACTCAAATGTGAATTGGTAGGCTTTGCATGTAATGCTTTTTTTTTTGTCAGCCAGTACTGACTGCTTGCTTGACCTCCAGAAAGTGAGTGGAGATGCTGGGTATTTCTAAGAATAATAGTAATCCTTGTCCAGTTGTTCCACGTTGTGACTAGCCAACAGGAGAATCTTACGTGTACATCCTTGCTGGAAGACTGGCTTACAAAAACTTTATTTTATTACTGTTTCTATTTTAGCAGTTTTGTTCAGGCTTCTATTTATTAAAAGGTCAAAATGCCCCTTTTGCTTTTTGAAGAGGGCCATAACCACATGCATTGGGTAATATCTAAGAGCTTATCTGAGTTGCATTCCCTGTAATTTCATGATGGTCATACTTCTTTTTCCGTCTTTGTCTCTGAATGTGAAGCTACATTATATTCATAGGAGGAGAGCACAGAAGGCAGAGGTGCGTATGTGACTCAGAGAGATGATATAAATATGAAATGTGAGTAGTTACATGTGTGTGTGACTGCAGTCACCAAGCCCAGGATGTGGCTGTAGACAAACAGCAGAGCTACAACAGCACCACGGCGGTATGTAGGGCAAGCTGGAAGAAAAGATCGTTTCTTTTGCCTGTTTTATGGGTTGCATTGTCAAATATCATTTGGGTTCCTGTCAATATGTAACAAAATATCTTAAGACGAAATGTCCTGTGGGCAAAGATAAATGTGCCCTCAAAGGGAAAGCAAAGCATGATGGGCTTTTCTTCCCTGTGCATTGTGCTTGCTGCTCACTAGGAGCAGAAGCTTTCCTCTTCACAGGAGGGGTTTAATTGTTTTGCTTTTTGTGCCTTTTTAAGATGATAAAAATATTATCAAAGGGGTGTTATTCATTTATCCCTTATGTTTTACTAAAAAAAAAAAAGCCTTTCTTTTTATACTTTGCGTATAGTGTAGATTTCTCTGAAACAATGGAAATAAATTGCATTCAGGATTAGGACAGAAAATAATTAGGTGCAGCTTTGCATTCCTCTTGTTAGTATTCCCATATTGCTCAGACACTCTCACTAGACCAGGATGTAACCAAACAGGTGCCTAATTACAGTTGAACATCCAAAATTTCTGTGCATGTATGTGGTCAGACCATGCTTGAAGAGGCATTACCCTCTTTTTAGCGATATTTGAATTTTTCCAGGTTGAACAGGAGGAAAAGGATGGACATAGCTAAAATGGAAAGACAATCCCAGCAAGCAGGTGCTGTGTGTGCACAATTAATTAGTGCCTGTGCGGTCCAAGGGCGAGGGGAGATTGGCCAGGCCACTGGGCAAGCAGCCAGGTGGCAACCCAACTTCAGAGCAGAACTGAACTTCTGCTCGCTTCTAGCTGTTTTTATTCTGTCTTTAACCCAGGCTGGAAAAAAAAATAATTCAGAGACAAATTAAAGTGTAATGATGAGTTCTTTCAAAGCCATAGAAAACTATATTGAGCAGTTCCTGCATTTGAGCTACTTTTTTTTTTGTTTTTAATTGGGAGCTTGTCCGTGATGCCCCAAGTTCAAACAGGGATCACTGCTGTGCAACACAAAGCAGTGTAGTCTCTCTTTAGGACTTGGGATATATAATGAGATGACTGAGCATGTTTATTTGGATACGATTTTAAAATATCATCTAATTATAAATAACTGTCAATGAGAGCTCCTCAGCTCTCATGCTGTGCCCAGGAAATGTCTGAATGAATAGGCTGCTTTTCTGTCTGCCAGGGAAATCTAGAATCAAATTCTAGGTCTTAAATCCATGAGGTTGGTAGGGTTAAAATTTTATTCATTGGTGTCCTGAATCTGGGGAGCTTTAGCCAGACTCCCCTGACCCAGACTCCCAACCATTGCATGTGGGGGTAAATGACTTCTATGGCGGCTGAGGTGCGCAGCCGCCTTTAGTTTTATCAATTAAAGCAATTCGTCTGTGTCTGTGATTTGAAACAAATAGGAAGCCAGTAAAACTGTGTAGTGCAATGCTAAATGGTGATCTCCCACCCCTAAGTGTTAAGCTTCCCCAGTTATGCACCTGATGTTAAACAAGCACTTGGAAGTCTATCCTCCAGTGGACCTCAGTATCTATAGATGCTTCTGAGCAGCAGCTTTCTAGCATGAGGAATTGTTGCTTCTAATGAAGGAAAACCTCAGCTCTCTTCATGAAATATTTGAAGGAGCTGATGCGGATGACTGCTGCTCAGAAGTCTCATTCCTGGGGCATTTTTCTTTTGGTCAGGTTGGGCTATCATTCTCCTTATTCATACCTATGAGACTACTTACGAAAGCTACTCTTTGGTTACTTCATTTCCAAACCTGGTGCCTTGATTGCAAAGGGCAAATAGTTATTTCAAACCCTTTTATTTTTCCCCCCGACTTACACCATGAGAATTCAAAATGGAAAATAAACTAAACTTGAGACCAACATAAAAATTCCTTTCTCTCCTTCTCTATGTTAACACTAAACTAGGCTGGAACCTCTCTTGTATGCAATGAAAAGCTATTTAGCTTTCCCCTCCTCAGTATTTCTAACCTGTGATCATTTTAAGTGTAGTTAAACTTGATGCTCTTTGCTATTATTAACACTTCAGATATGTGATCATACGTGACTTCAAAACCAGAAAACTTTCTTCTGAAAAACCTCAGTTTTCAATTAAAGGAATGATTCTAAGATTGTTTAATTATTTTTTCTTCAAATATAAGATATCATGATAAATAGTTGGCACTATTCAACGTGTTTTGGAGTATGGGAGTAGTTTAAAGAATTGCTGAGACTTTCTAGGGTGAGTAACCATGGTGATTGATCTGTTGGATCAATCTTACAGCTAAATCCGTGGTGAGGATACAGTGAATCCGCAGTTACGTCTAATGATGCTCGGCATTAATAAGAAGAGTAATTATGATAGCAGCAGAAAGTTACTGTGTTTTGGAATGCAAATGTTAAGATGTTGTTGCACTGAGTGGGGTTTTTTCCCCTCTGTGGGGGTGGAGAGCAGTCTGTGTTGAAAGATATGTTTTGGCTTGTTTGGCTTGAGTTCATAAAAAAAGTAAGGTTTCTCATTCTGGGATGTTTGTTCTGAAGGGTGGAAGCAAACACAAACAAAGCTCAATGACATCTGTGTTGTAGCTACTTTTT
>VZTM01027893.1:29531-189030 GCA_013400555.1 Jacana jacana | reverse complement strand
CTATTTTTTTTTTTTTTCTTTTTAACACTAGTTTCTTATGAATGCAAAGAAAGCAAGATGCCAAGGTTCAAACTGGGAGATTGCTAAAGTCAGCAGAGTGTTTACCATCAGTGGCAGTGGCACCAGAATTCCACTTAGTGTTTATTTAAAATATTTGTGCTCCTCTTCCCTGCAGTAGGTCAAACAGGTTGGTTGGTTTGTTTTTTGAAGACTTGCTGAGGTGCTGTCTCTGTCTTTGCAGCTAGAGAAAAGCTTGTCTTGGAACAAACTGGATTTTTCAGTGGATTAATCTGTCCCATAGCCTTGTAACAAGATTATGGTTTATGCTGATTTGTTGCAACAGTACTGGTAGATCCAGTCATTCCAATAGCAAAATGCTAATCCTAAAGAAATAAATCTGTCTCCTTGCTGGCAGGCATAAAGAGAAGAGGGGGATGGGAGTCTCTGCTCTCTTGTTAGGTATTAGTGGGTGATAGCTTGAGTTCAGCATCGGTTGGATTAAAGCAATTTGATTGTATCAGGCTTTTGCGGAGGGATTGGAAATGGCAGAAATAAAGCCTTATCTCCTTTCTCTCGATGGTGAAATATTTAATGGTCACCTAGAGCAAAGTTTGATCTCAGTACTGTGAGGCTGAAGGATTACATCAATGCACAAAGTACCCCAAGTAGTGATGTTAAGCAGTCTGAGGGCGATGCTGTCCTTGCCCCTTCCTCACTAAGTAGGTAGGGTCAGTGAAGCAAACTGGAGCTAAGCAGAGTCAGTGAAGCAAACTGGGTGTCTCGTTCTTCAGACATGACTGCAAATTGCTGCAGGCCAACAACAGCTGTGTTTCATCCAAGGAAAAAGGTACCCAGTGGGGAGAGGCTTAATCCTAGACAATTTCTTGGGTAGCTGCATCTTGCTCAGCTCTTCCTGAAGCTACAAGAAATTTCAGTGTCTCTCCCTCCACCATCCAAGACTGAGAAAAGTGTACTCACTGGTAATGGACCCTGCTGCATACCAACAGTTCTGGGCAGCTGAGTGTATCCGTCAGGTCTGGCTGGGGTTGAGGCATTCTCCCGGGCTTTTTCTACGTGGTCTCTGCAGCAAAGTACCAAAGAGGCTGTCCAAAGCTCTTGGTGAGTTTGTGAGGCACAGCTTGAGCTGGCTTCAATGCCTGGGCTCTCTACTGTCTCAATTTTTTTTTTAAATCTTGTTTTTTTAAAGGCACTTTTTAAAAAAGCTCTTCTATAATGTAAAAAGCAACTCTGAAGACCAACCAGTTGAATCTTAACTTGAGAGGCAGTACACAAGATTTTCAACTATTTTTGCCTGTTCTTCCCTCCTTTAGTTGTGATTTTTTTTTCTCCTTTTCTTACTTATGGCAAAAGAAGGAAGAGTTAGAAGTATGTAGTAGTGAGTAGTAGTAGTAGTAGTTGAAGAGTATGAATCCTTATGCTGTCAGGGGAAGCCTTTTATCCACTGAAGGATGTAGGATTTATGTAGTTGATGGAAGGTCAGGTCAATGTTACTTTGGATTTCTTTGAGGAGAGAGGAGTGTTTGATTGCAGTTTGAATCATGACAGAAATACTGGTTGATCTCAATAATAGGAACCAGCACAAAAGAATGGGCTGCAGGAATGGAATGATTAAATGGATGCACATATTTAAAACTACTTGGGAAATTGGTTCAGAAGGAGGAAGGGACACCAAAAAGTGAGGTTGATTATCAACAGTCCTAGATATAACTGATTTTTATTACAGATTTTTGTTTTGCAAGCTTAGAAGGGGAACAGAGTATGTAGCTGGTGTCAGCCCTCTGTTTTCATCTTTTCCACTATGTGCAGAGGCAGTCAGATGAGACCACTGCCAGGCTTTCCTAATGAATCTGCCCACTTCAAATTAAAAATTTAGTATACTGCATTTTATAGCCCTGAGATGTTTAAATTTTAACATGGGTTGAGTTTGTTTTGTTTGGGTTTTTTTTTTCCATCCCACTCCTAGAAACTACAATATTTGCTCCTAGAAATTACAATATTTACCCTTTTAACTCACTGGCAGTCTGTATTTAGACTTTGCATGATACACCCCCATGCAAATTGTTTTGTTTTTCTTTAAACAAAGAAGTTTTTTTTTCTGATCAGCTAGATAATTATTTTTTTCAGTCAACCTTTTTTTTTATGTTTCCATATGGAATGAAAACATGAGATTAATAGGACTGAGAGGCTTTTAAAGCAGGTTTTCCTTTGCTAGTAGTAGTGTTTTCTACAATCTCATGCTCTTTTTGCATCTCTCCCAGAGTAACTCTTGGAAGAGTAACTCTTCCAAACAACTGTTCAGTCATAGTGACAAAAAAACCCCATCAATTTTTCAATCATTGTAGATCCAGTGTTCATTGTTGTTGCTACAAGTAGGGTTCTTCATGTAACAAAATGTTTCTGGGGTTTTCTTTCCTTCCTTTATTAACCAACATTAACAAGGATGTGAATTTTTTCTATGCAAATTCATGTTGGTACTTCAAACTGGAAAATTCAGATGTTGTTTTCCTTCTGATGAACTTTTTCCTCTGACCTACATCATAGATCAGGGTGAGTTTTATTTTTGTGCAAGAAATAGCGTTGGCAGGCTGAACAGCTCACTGAGATTTGGCTCAGTAACCAAGTGCCAAAGCTTAAGTAAGGACACCACCCTACTTGAATATTTAGTAGTCTTTGACATTCATGGAGGTATGTCCCCATAGATAAATATCCAACAGATACTCTGGAGTATGATGTAGCATGTAGAAAACAAAAGGTTTGACTTCCTCCCTCCACCCTCCTTCAGAGTTCAGATGGAAGTTATTTGTCACCAGGAGAAGTTGCATGACCAGCTAAATAATAATAAAATTAAATTAATTGTCCTAATTTGAATATCCAGACTTAAGAACTTTGTGTTTCTTCCCCCAAATTGTAAATTCCAAACCCAGCATTATAAAAGAAGAAAGCTTTAGGGGTTAGTGAGATGATCTGTAGGAGAAGCACATGTTGTACCTGCGAGATGTTGCTGTGATAGTATGGCTCAGTGTTGGAGTGAAGGATTGCATGGTGATAGTGTTGTGGTAGGTGGGCACTTGGATGGAAGCTTTCCAGGGCACTGCTGCAGTTTCAGTCTGTCTGAGACAGCAAAACCGCCCTGACCTTAGATGAAGCCCATGGTTCTAAGGGAAAAGAGGCATTTGCTCACCCTCTTCTCTCTTCCCCTTGATGACAACTGCAGTCAGATGGTTGTGTATGACAACGCTGTGGGTACTTGATTAACAAATCATAGAATGGTTTGGGTTGGAACTGCTCACAGTCTGGGTGTGTGTGTGTATGTTTTTCAAAGAACTTGTACTATTACTAACAAGCAACATTCTTGGTGCAGTGCTGCTTGAGTGCTGGTGATGCTTCCTTGTGTCCCTGCATCAAATGGCACCAAACTGGAGTTAAGAGTGAAAAATCTTTGTGATGCAGCCTGACGTACACCTGGACCTTTCTTGGCTTTACTTGTTCTGTATGGAACAAGGAGGTGCTGTCTGCTCTTTTTTGTGGGTGGTTACGCCTTGGTTTTTGTTGTCTTATATTTCATGAAATCAGAAGCCTGAACAACCAACTGGCTGAACAAGAACTAAAGTGTTGGGAGCTATTTGAAGACTGTGTAAAGAATGAGCCCACCAGTAGAAGAAAACATAGATTCCCAGATGAGAATGGCCCAGAGTTATGAGTGCTTTTTTGATTTTATTTTTTTTTTTTTTTAGGTCAAAGGGATGCTGTGATACTCAGCCTGTTATCAACACCAGGTGATGCCCCAAAGCCCATCTCAGAAAGGCTGCAGGTGCCTGTGGTGCTCACAGACCCTGATTGCCAAGGAGGTTGAAGTTAGTGTGGGCAGTGCCCTTAGTTCATAGATGCTCACTGTGCACAGCTGGGTGTTTCTGACTTGTGTGCAGTCTCCTTAGGTTGGCTGTCCCGTCAGTGCAAGGCCCCGGGCTCCCTGCTTTTAGACTGGGGGGACCCCTGAGCTTTTTGTGCTGATGAGGACTCACAGCTCTTTCCTCCTGTGAATTTTCCAATACGATGACAAGAATCAAATTCACCTTAAGGTGTTACCTGCACGGGAGCTACAAGACTAGCAAATGTTTGCAGAAACACAAGTTGGGCTTTCCAAAAACACGACAGCTTTTGTTAGTTGGCTGGTGTTCAGCGTTGTAGAATTCTTCTTTTGGAGTGGAAAACTGGCGCTAATATTTGTGCTAGCAGTGTAACCTCTCTCTGACCCAACACATCTCTCTTCACAGAGCTGTGAAGTCCATAATATTGTCTTCTTTTTTATTTATTATTTTTAACAATAAAGTATAACCTAATTTCATACTGGCATGGGCTGTACTTTGTTTTTCATGATGTGGTAGGGTAATGTTAAGGTGTATCTTAATGCATGACTTGTTTGGTCCTCAGCCAGGGAAAGTCCAGTGAAGCAGACAGTGTGTAAGTAAGGCTCCTCAGTGCGATGATAGCTGTGAAAAAACAAAAGAACCTCACTTCTTTCTTTTTTCTGGCTTCTAATCATTCTACTTTCTCTTAGCTTCCAGTTGTTGCGAAATAAGCCTTGGTTGCTAGTCTTCCCTTGTAACATTAGCCATGTGCTGACAGTTCTTCCTAGTTTCACAGCAGACATGCTCACCTGATCAGAGAGCCATCTCTTTTGCTGTTCCACAAATAAACCCTTTATTCCTAGCAAATGTTAGTGCAAGCTCGAGTGGGGATAGAGTGGAAGATATTTGTGTGTTTTGTAGGAACCTGGCTGAGCACCCACTGAAATGATTATTTTAATTTTTTTTCTTTAATGTTGCTGAGGTTTTTCCTATGTAATGATATGTTATGCTATTGTGGAACATTAGGTGGAATAATTAAACTCACCACCTACTTAAGTGACCAAGGCAGGCTGGGTGATGCACTTGATCGTACAGCAGCTGTTACCTGTCTGCATATGGTGTTCAGGCTTAATGAAAATACATGGCCCAAAGCCTTCATGGGTTTTCCCTGGGGTTTTGCAGGCATCTTCTTCACCAGCTATTTCACAAAAGCCAGCCTAAGTTTCTTGTGAGCTCCTAGCTCTCTTTTCTGCAAGATTTTTTGTTCCAGGAAGAGCAAATTCTGCATGCTTGAACTGATGTGCAAGGGGCAGCATTAAGCTCACTTTACAGTCTTCAGTGATGAATGAGATCAGAGGCATGTCTCTGTAACCATCTTCCTGGCAGGAGGATGGTATCTAGTTCATCTGGTGTGTGTAAATGGTGTCAGTTACGTTGCTAGAACCTTGCATGCGACTACTTCTCTTTCTCTGAATTGCTCATTACCTACTATTTTAATGTCTCCAGACGCAGAGCTTATGCTTTAAAGCAGTGATGCAAACTCTTAGCCAAGATGACAAAGTGTGTGGCATTCTAAAGTGTTTATATTCCTGTAGATCACTGCTTATTTTTAGCACTGTAGTTTCTGTGAGTGAATGAGTCACGTTGGCCGGCACATTTTGCAGTGACTTGAATATTAGTTTCTCAGTACTAGGAGGAGAACCTTAAAAGTTGTTGCTCAGTTTTTGTTTTGTTTTGGTTTGGTTTTTTTTTCATTTGTTTCATGATTTTTCTTTAGTGGTTGGTGTTGAAAAGTCATTGCTGTCTTTGGCAAAGCAGAATATGTAGAACCTGCATGAATTTTCTTTTATAGACTGTAAGGGGCCAAGCTGTAATTGTCGATCCAGAAGGAAGCAAAGAGGAAGTGGGAGTGCTCAGACCCTTCAAAACTGGAGTGACCTTCAGTTCTACTCCTGAGGCTTTACCCTGAGATATTTGCAAATTGTGAAACGCTAAACTACATAAAAGTGTGCGTCTTTAGAAAGTGAGTGGTGGCAATAACCTGCAGGGGAGGTCAGTGCTTGCTTCAAAAAAAAACAGGCTTCCTTCTGTGCCGCAGCGTTGCTGTATATAAACTTGATCCCTGCATATAACCAATCTCTGTTTTCTCTCCTGGTTCTTAAAAACTGCAGGTGAGAACAGAAATTCATCTCCAAACTTGCAGATCGGGGTATCCTGCTCTCAGTCTTGCTACAGTTGTTAACTGTTAATTGGAGATTGGAGTGTTTACAATGACAGAGCCAAGATTTGCCAAATGTGGATGATCCAGTTTTGGAACTGGAAAGAATTTTAAAGAAGTATTGGCATTTAATGTAGGTGGTATTTAATAAGCATGGGAATCTTGATTAAGCAATTAACCTTTTTTTGACTGTTTCAACATGTGAACAATTTTCCTTTGTTCGTTCACTGTTCCCTCTGCAATTGGCTTTCAATAAGGGTGGGCTTTGCAATATTTGTATTTTTGGAAGAATTATATGGATATGGAACAAGTAATTAAAAATGGTAATACACCTTATTGGCAATGAACACGTGAATAGCTGTTGCGGTGCTGCTTCAGCGATGCCTGATGAAGTAGCCCAGATGCTGGCTGTGGTCAGAGCGCCTACAGGGGGACAGCTTGTGCAGGAACATACCGGTGCTAACTTTCTGATTTGGAGGTGTGAGGCTTATATGGTCAGGCAAGGAGAGGCATTGACCCTTTATTTAGGGTTTAGGCACTGTTAGCGAATCATGGGTTTCTCAGTCTCGGGCATTATTATGAATAAACTTGACTCATATTTTGGAAGGAGGTTGGCAATTTTGGGAGGGGTGGGGAATTGCATGTGATAATTCATTGCTTCTATGGTTTTTGTTTGGGGGGAAAAACACAACTCAAGTATTTGCCTGTAGATTCTTTGTAGTGGTTTAATTATATTGCAGGCATGTGGGGTGGGGAGGAGAGGGCGAGAAGATACAGCTAGTCCATATTTGATCGTAAGAGACAAAACTGTTACTAAAGATGAGTGGCCTTGTGTTCTCTGTTTTCTCATGGCGTCTGGTTTTTGTGTAAGCAGCAGTGTGGGAGTATGTTGAATAGGTGAGAACCAAGTTGATAGTTGGTGAGTGTGAGGACTGCCGAGTTCTCTCCCACATAGTTAAAATGTGATTAATGAAAGGCTTGCATAACTTGTGTTACTGAGACAGGGAGGAAAAAATGAGATTGGATACGTGTGGCTGTTTTGCAAGGTGCAGTTGGCTGAGAAAAGCATAAAAGGGTAAGTCTGGGCTGTGCCTGGGTCAGGAGCTGAGCCATGTAACTAGGGTCAGAGGCCCAAAAGGTCCTCCTTCTCCAGGAGACAGTGAGCAAGACTTCTGAGGGGAGACAGACTAGAGGAAAGTGCAAGAAGGAAGAGAATACATATGGCCATGTCTTGTTGTCCTTAGTCAGAGTTTGACTCTTCCCCGTATTTTCCCCCCATGGCATGAAGGCTGTCATTAGCCAGGTGTTTTTGAAAGTCCATTAATCCATCCGGTGACAAGGAACCTCTTCCTATAAAGCAACCCCAGGAATTCGTTATGCCCATGATTAGGAAAGATGAGTGTTTGGTGTGGATAGACCTGTCTGCTGAGAGGGAGCCAGAAGGACTGCGAACCTTCCTGTTGCATCGGCCCCACCTCCTCTCCTAGTCTCAAACTCCCATGGCAAAGCATGACATTCATTTCCAATGTAATCAGTTGAAGCAAATAATTGATGTAACAAGAATTGTGGTTTCTAAGGTTCTGTTTAAAAAATACAGCTGCTTCTATCTCCAGACTTAATTACGTAGTCACTTTTGGGCCCGCCTTAGTAATCCCTTTTAACACTCACCTGTCCCACCCAGTTTTAGTGGAGTTACCACTTAAACAGATCATGGCATGTGTGCCATGACTGGAAGCACCTTTTCATCATGAGTGTCTTTATTTTCCTGAGAACAATTTGGTCAGACTCTTCAAGGATGACCCATACTGTAATTATTTTCCTGCAGTCCGGGATGTAACATCCAGCCTTCCTTTAGGTAACGTTCTGAAATTATAACTACAAACCATAAGGCAGAGAAAAAGCATACCAGAGATGCTTTGTGTTTTCTTCAAAATTTGTTTACTACTGTCAGTGAAACTAGTAAAATACTGGTTCCTCCTTTAGGTGTCATTGGTTTTGTTTTGTTGTGGGATGGAATAATTAGTTGTTGCCATGGATTATAGAAAGCATGAGTATAATTTTCTGAACTGAAACATGAGTTTCAAATAACACCATATATTATTATTATTGTCTTTTCCCCAAAATTGTAGCCCTCTGTTGACACAAGCTGAAGATTTTTTTTGGTATTAGGAATTGCTCTCTGAGTTAAAAAACTGGAGATGCTCCAAGGTCAAATGACTTTGTAACATTTAGTGGGTGTATGACTGCTCTGTCAAACACATCTGAATTTCCTTCAAGATACGGAAGGGACTGAAGGGTTCTTTGGTGCTGAATGGCAGTTTTACCAATCTTGCCTAAGTGTTTTGAGGTCCCTTCTCTCCCAGCACACTGTGGGTGGGAGAGGTGATGCTTCCCAGGGGACAGGAACTGGTGTCAAGCAGCCTGTCTGCCTGGCTGGGCTGCCAAGAACCGTGGTTCAAGGATCACTTGGAAGCCACTTCTTGAAATGCCCTGCTTACCTGGAAGCTACTTCCTGTGCTGTGGAAAAGAAGGAAACTTGGAACTGATACCTTCGTAGGAGCAAGAGTAGGCAGTACTAAGGAGCTCTGCATACCTTTGTTCTTTTTCTTTTCTTTTTTTTTGTGTTGTTTTCCATCTACACCCCCATAACAGCAGTTTATCCACAGTTATAAGTTAAAGCCCCAAATGTGCAAAATGGGAACTTTTTTAAGTTTTAACCGGCCATGGGACATCAGACCCAAGGAAGTCTATCTCTCAGGCAGGTTGGGAGGGGTCTCTCCCTTGTTTTTAGCCGAAACCAACTTTCTGGAGAAAATGAGCAGAATCTTGTGGCTGGAGAGTATCAGAGCAGATGGCTGTAATGGTCTCTTCTGATTCAAAATCTAAGAATTCTCTCACACACACCAGTTGCTGCATTTTAAATCATGTAGGAGGGTGCTTTCTGATCGAATGGGAGCATGAAATCAGGCAGGAATGGGGTGTGTAGTAGCCATTGCCTAGGGTGGAAAAGATTGCCTGGTGTGGGCAAAAAGAATCAATGTAGAAGTATCTCTCCCCTGCAGAGATTGAAGAGGGGAAATGGCTGCTGCTCCAGGGTGGGGAAAGTCTCATTCTTCCACTGACTTTTCAGAATATCAGAGGAGAGTGAAGAGATAGTGCAGTTCGTTGTAGTAGCTGAAGGGGATGGGTTTTGTCCAAACTTGATTCCAGAGCTAATCTACTTGCTTTATTTTTGGCTTTAGCAGCAGAGGGCTGAGGGGAGAAAGAGAAAATGAATTTTAAAGCTTCATTATTCTTGGCCCATGCTTAATGTCTACTAAGTGTTCCTGAAAATTCATTTGGCTGCTTCAAAGTCACTTTGAGAAAGGCTGTTTTCTGCATGTTTAATGCTGAAGTGTACTTAGCAGGACTGCAGGTACGTCAGAGCAATCTGCCATGATATGCCCTATTCTATGAAAATTGGTTCATATATCATGGTTGAAATGTATAGCTGGCACTTTGAGCTGTCTATCCAATGTGGCTCTTAATTGCTGAAAAGCCAAGCAAAGCTCTCTAGGCCTGATTGGGCACTGCAGGCAGAGGAGGAGGGGAGGGTACGTGGTGGAAATGCAGAGGACTTGGTATGGAGAGGGAAAGAAGGGAGAGTTGGGTCTCTGGCTGTGTTTGGGATAGGTTGGGCAGATATCACAGTACAACAAAAGACATCTCAAAGATGAGCTGGGCATTATCTAGGAAGGCGTCTGGTTGAATTTCCCTCTGAGAGAGGACTTTGGTGTTTGTTAATATGTATATTTATTTTATTTTTTTTCCTCCTTAAATGTCTGGATTAAGTTTACAGATATAGGAATGGCTAATCAAGCAGTAACTTGCAAAGAGATAGAATGACAAAGCTGAAATCTCTGTATCTGCAAGTGTGATACCCAGTTACTTCATAGTGATAAACAAGATTTGGCTTCAGGTGCTTGCAGGGTAGTATGATGCTGATCTTTCAACATACAAAAAGGTACTTTTTCCCCCCCTCTTATTTAAAAATTAAGATTTCTCAAGTATTCATATTAAGTGAGATAGGCAGACATAAATAACAGATATGAAAAGTCTGTTTATGCAGAAAGCTGAAGAGAGAGCCCCAGAGCCACTTCTGAGAAATCTGGAGTAAATCTCTGTGGTATTATATTCATGCACTGAGATGTTTTGCTTTATGTTGGTTTTCTGTAAGGTAGAGTGCTTATATTGCAAGAATGAATGGATTTTAAAATATCAAAATGTCTGAAAAAATAAATATCAATACGGATAAAATGCTTGTTTTAAAGTTCTCAGAATTCTTTGTGCAATAAGTGTGATTTTTTTCTAAAAAAAAAAAAAATTCCATCTGTTTTACAGGAGAAACTGTAGAAGGCCTTCGAGAGAGCGATTATCTTCTGATTCATTCCTGTCGGCAGTGGACAACAATTACAGCTCACAGTCTGGAGGAGGGTCACTACGTCATAGGGCCAAAGATAGAAATCCCTGTACATTATGCAGGTAAAGCTATTGTTGACCTGAAATACAAATTCAGAGAGAATGAATTGCCTACCGCTTAACACTGATCACTTTGTTTGACAGAGAGAAGCTAAGACTCTGATGCTGGTGTCTGTGACTTAACTTTTTAATAACATTACAGAACACAAGAGATACTGTTTTACCCCCAGGGATACTCAATAGAAGTATTTCATTGGGTAGCACATTGACAGAATACATGGCTACACAGAAGAATTGGTTTCAATCTGAGTGTAATGTATTGCTTCTCAACTGTGAACGTGGTGACAAAAATGTGAAGGTTTGAAAATGCCTTGAAATGTTGGATCAAAGACTGAATGGGTTTTACACGTGATTGCATACTCAAGGAGGGGTGGTTGGATTTTTTTATTATTTCCTTGTTAGAAGCCAGGGACCCTTCATAATAATACTACAGTTTTACACTAATGCACCTTGGTAGTTGCTTGTCACTGTCTGCCTTCTTGGATGATGCAGTAATAGCAGTGCTCCAAGTAGATATGATGCGACTAATCCATATTTATTTTACAATTTCACATTATTGTTAATTTCCTAGGAAATTATTTTTAATACTGTTTCCCATGCCTTAGTGTCCTTTTTCACAAGCTGAGTACAATAATAATATATTTCGTGGGAAGTGCTTATCTTACTGCAGTAAATACAAAAATTTAAAAACTTGGAAATTGTGAGCTGAAAGAGCCAGGACTCCAAAGCAAAGACATGCAATGGGTGTTTTACTTGGTCTTCTGTGGGTCTCTTTATCTTGGAGAAGAGGAGACGGAGGGGTGACCTTATTAACGTTTATAAATATGTAAAGGGTGAGTGTCAGGAGTATGGAGCCAGGCTCTTCTCAGTAACATCCAATGATAGGACAAGGGGTCACGGATGCAAGCTGGAATGTAGGAGATTCCAGTTAAATAGGAAACATTTCTTCACAGTGGGAGTGACTGAACACTGGAAGGGGCTGCCCAGGGAGGGTGTGGAGTCTCCTTCTCTGGAGACATTCAAAACTCGCCTGGACGTGTGGCTGAGTGACCTGATCTAGGTGTTCCTGCTCCGGCAGGGGGATTGGACTAGATGATCTTTCAAGGTCCCTTCCAATCCCTGATATTCTGCGATTCTGTAATTGAGTCATCTGCTCGGCTCCCTTGAGGTATCACTGAAACAGTGGTGCAATGAGGATGTGCCGAGTTGTACAGGAGCTGACTGCAGTGTTTTGTTTCAGTCACACCAATGCTGCAACTGCAGTGATGCCCCTATTTCAGTGATGAACTTACAGCAATTACCTCCTGAAGTACTCTTTCTCCTTGGAGTTCACTTCTGGAAGGTGAATGTTTTTTAAGACATTTTAAAAAGCTTTGGTGTTCTGTCATATAGTGTCATAATATATGTGGCTTTAAAACTCTGAACTCAAACTTTCTCAATATAAACAGTTTCTAGTGCCTGTGCTTAGTAAGGTGGATTTATTTGTTTATTACACCTTCTGGCTGCTTAAGCTTCAGTGCTATGGCCAGATAAACACTTCTTTTCCTTCAAACTGCATGGCACGTTTTAAAATCCTCACTGCGATTCTGGAAGGAGAACTGAGAATAAACTGGTTATTGGCATGAAAAAAAAGGTTGGATTATAAGGGGTTTACTAAAGCTTGGCTCTTGATTTTTAAAGTTATTAACAAAGATCTGCTAAGCCAGGTTTCCTGACTAGTTACACTTCCATTCATTCATAGCTTAAATTTCTATTGATACCAGCAAAATCAAAATCTGTGCCCTAAGATATTGCAAAAATATCAATGTATTTTTCTTCCTAGCTTGTGTTGATGCAGGAAAAGAGTGTATCTTTAGTTGGCAAAACATGTTTTGCTGTCAAACAATCTCCAGAAAGTTCCTGGCCATAAGCCCCTCATTAATGACATGAAACTACAGGCAAGTTTGGAACCTGACACGTAGTGAGGGCACTTACAGGGTATGTGATGGGCTGCAATGCTGCTGAAAGGAACTTCACAAAAATGGTCAGTGCTAAATTGCAGTACCAGAGCATGTCTGATGGACTTCGCTGTAAGAAAGGTGAAGTGTGTCTAGCCAGGTTGCCCAGAGAAGTTATGGATGCCCCATCCCTGGAAGCGTTTAAGGCCAGGCTGGATGGGGCTTTGAGTAACCTTCTGTAGTGGGAGGTGGGACCTAGATGATCTTTAAGGTTCCTTCCACCTCTAACCATTATTCTATGATTCTATGCGAAGGTTTAGTTAGCAAAGTACTGCAATCTGGTGCATCTAAATGCATACAGAAATGTCTTCCATACCTGAAAGATAAATGTATATTGCTGTGAAGTACCATACAGAAATCCATAAGGTAACACTGAATGTGCTTCTGTTGCTGCATTGTGCAGTGCCTCCATGGCATCGTTGCTTTTGAGATCCAAATCCTATGCTGAAGAGGTGAAGTTTAACCATAGCTGCCTGAGAAGATGTGCTAGGCTGGGTACTGGCCAGATGCAGGGATGCTGCCAGCTCTGGAGCCAGGTCAGGCATTGGCCTGCAAGAAACACAACTAGAGCAGTTGGCAGAATGTTTTTATGAGGCTCAGCCATTTAGGTTTTGTTTTCAGAGGAGGGATTTTATGTCCTTATAGGCAAATGTTTGAAAATGGTATTGCTGTATAAATTTTGGATGATAGGACTGACCTTTTGTGTGCTTTCAACTTCTGTCAAATAAGACATTTATTACAAGCAGGCAGCTGACAGTACAGCTTATATCACCTTCCAGAATGACCCTTACATATTAAACAAGAGTTCATTATAATGACTTTCCAGGTTTGTTTCTGCTTTAATGTAATAACTTATTTCTTTTTCTCCCTAGCAGAAATTTAATGTAGCAAATTGCAGCATTATTTTGGTTGCAACAGCTGAGCAGGAAGGGAAGTTGAAACTGATGTCATTCTCCTAGGATTATGGGTTTACATACCACAAAGTCATCGCTCACACATATAAACATGAGTATAAAGTAAATCTTATTTTGCTACTTGCTAAATCAGGTTTTGATACAGTTACTAAACCTATATACAATAAAGCCTTATTAAAGAAGAAAAATGCTGTATTTTACATTTAAGTGAAATCTGACTTACAAAACCTGAGTTCTGCAGTCGTCAGGATGGTCTTTTCCCTACTGGGAAACTGCTACCCTGGTTGTTTGTTGGGGATGTCTGACATGGTTAATTTTTGCTGTTTCTGTCAAACTACAGGCATACATGACAGCTGGTAGTCTAACCATTCCCTCCTGAATACTCTTTTCAGTCTGCTTCTCTTTAGAGAAAAAGTTAAAATTAATGTAGCATCGAGTTCAATTTTCATGTAATTAAAACCAAATGGCTAATGTGTTTCTGGCTCCTAAAACAAAAGAGGTCTTCATGTGTATATAGAACGGAGAGCAGATAAAAATCACTGTCCTGATAGTGCCCTGTCTTGGTGTGAGAGAGTCGGCTTCACAAGAGTCCAAGGTAAACCATCACTACAGCTGAACCTTGCTTTGGTGTCCTTTACTTTCCTTGGGTACTTGTAATTCACACTTGATACTTAGAGCAAGGTCTTACCAGCTTTCTGTCTGAAATAGTTTTATGTGTTCATGGTACTATGATATCCTTAATACTACATTTCTACTCTAAAAGCGAGTGCATATCATCCATACCCTCCAGCTTATGACAAATTTTATCACTAGTTTTGGCCTAGGCAGTGCTGTAATCGTTACCCTGATAAGAGTCTCTGTAGTAGCCTCCGGAAAACACTGCTCTATCATCTGAATTTGGAAGATATAGGGAATGCTGATATCTTACAGAATTAGTCTTCCCTGTGCTGCTGCTTGTCAAGAGGTACGCCTCTTGTCCCTCTGTGCAGAGGTAGCTGCACGGAAGATTTGTTCCAGGGGTGTTGATGAACACATCTCAAATATATTCTGTGATAACTGAAAGTGATTGAGGCTGCAAACTGGGGGTTTGAATGCTGTGATCTCAGGTGTGGTCTGACCCTTCTTGTGTTACCTTCCAAAAACTATCAAAAGCATTTTTGAGGATCTATCAGCTCAAGCAGAGGTCTTCTGCTCTGACCCTAAATAGCCCAAGTTCAGTCCGTTGTAAACGCCTGTGTTATGTGGCTACAGTTCCTTATGTGTGGAGGTGACTGATGTGAAGGTTTTGTGGAGCTGGATGTGGTTACTTAAAACTTGCCAAATGAAAAAAGAGGCACAGAGGGCTGTGGAGTGACCTGTTAGTGTATATAACCTCACCTACACAATGTAGTCTTTTCTTTCAAAGGCTGTGCTAATCTTGGTGAGGGTATGCAGTGAAAGAAAAAATGCTTTGGGATGGGTTGGCAGCATCTAGGTTATTTTGTCCCAGATACTCCTACATTTAATCAAATCGTAACAGGACTCTTACTGGTGTTTTTTAGGGTCTTATATCTGTTGTTGCAACTGATGGTTCATTTGGTCTCCTGTTCTGCCTGTTAGAAGGTTTTTTTTTTCCTTTTGAGAACAAAGCTGTTCCCTTGAGATACTGTTTAAAAAAATAGTAATAAATATATATATATCTTCAAACCCCTAGCATTTCATTTTGGTTAAGCTTCTTTGTCCAAGGTTTGGAGGGAATATCTCTTGCATCAGTGCTGCTATCTGTGTGCTCACAGGAGGCAAGTAATAAAGAAAATACTTTTATTAAGACATTAGAAAGTAACACCCTCTTGCAGGGTGTGCTGCACTGTAACACATCCTGGGTGTTGGAAATACTCTTCCTGTGAGCTCACACCTCCCCACCACATAGTGAAGGTGTGCAGTTGCTAATGCACAGTAATCACTCTTGCCCTGTCCAGTTGCTTACCTAAGTGTGCTGATAGCTTTCTTAATGTCTTTTAAATGAGGAAATATAAAACTGTGTCATGTGAACCTTCCCCAGGTGGGGCGTTGGGTGGGAATGAGTCAGAAATCCCTTCTCTACTGTTAGAACCAGTGTACAATGAACGTCCTACGGAAACCTGTTTCTACTGGTTTGATTTGTTAATCATGGAGCAGTGCCTGATGGGCCTGTTCCTCATTGTGTCCTGCTAACACAGAGGAAGACACCCTGCAGATCTCAAGAGTGAACTCGCCTTTGTAAGAGTGGAGCAGGAGAGCTCCCCAAGATTTTGCAATGTGCAGCTGCAGAAGTTTCTCATGTCCATTGGCGTGTCTGCCTCTAGGGCACAATTTTACAGTCCCACCAGGTCTGCTGCTGTCCACTCTGGACTAGTCAAACCTTGGACACTGAGGAAGGAGAGCACTGGAGTATGGTGTGAGTTAGGCATCTCCTAGCTTCTTGACATGGTGACAGCAGCTGCTCTTGCTCAGTGACTACCCTGAACCTGTTTCATCCAAGGTCAGAAAGAGCTTGGATTTTGACTTTGGTGATACTGAGCACTCTTAGATGTTTACAGTATGTGAGGTCTTGTGTAAGTATGCCGTGTGGCTCTCTTCATGGCCCAGGAGTAAACACTAGACAGCCAAATGTCCTTTGCTTGATGACTTTATGGTATCTGCTACCAACTTACATTGCTTTGAGTACAGGGGGTTAACTCCCTCAAGTCTGCTGGTCAAGGAAGGTGGTGTTGGACAAAGAGCCCCTTGTCCTGGGCTTTGCCTCCCTGAGAACAGTGGGTGGTGTCATGGAGAGCTACGCCTGTTCTTCTCTCTAAGTGGAGCAGTACAGCTCTGATGGGGTAATTTTTAAGTTCAAAGAGATGGGTGGGATGTAAGACAGGGAGGTTCACTGCTCTGGAGTAGAGAACTGACTTTGAGTCCTTTCCAGCCAACAGGTACACCACTCCCTGATATGAAATGTGTTTTGCATTTTAATTTGTGTTTTTGCTTTGAACTGAACCTGGCATCCAACTATCACCTAGTTCTCCTGGAGCTTTTGTGCTGTACAACTGAAGGTAACTTGTAGCGAACAGAGCCCAGATGCAGTGCTTCTGAAAGAGGCAGGCTGCCATGTGTCTGTGGGCTGGTAAACGATTAGTGAATGCAAGTCCTCAGAAGAAAACCAAGAAGAAAAAAAAGCAACCCACACATTTAACTTCCCCAGTACTCAAGTTTTGTTCTGGTTTGGTTTTTTTCTTGATCTAAAAAGTAGTCGGGGGTTGGAAAGCTTTTGTTCACAGATACTACTAATAAAAGCATTTCCACCAGCATATGGTCTTCATGCTTTTAAAAGAGAAGCATGACTTCTGTACCTCCTGAATACTTGACTTTTCTCCCCATAAAAAAAAAAAAGAAGACATTCTATTCAGTATTCATTTAAAACTCTGATTGTAGAGTAGTGTCTAGGTATTGCAGAGCGAGAGGGCGCTTGTTTTCATGAGCAGTGAGTGACTCTTCAGCTGTAAGTCTGAAACCAGTAGTGTCTGAAACACATGTAGCATCATTCTGTGCTTTTCTGTCAGGGAAATTATTATGCCAAAAATATATTTATTTACTTGATTTTTGTTTAGTTTCTACCTCCTTTTTCCCCACCAAAGACTGATGTTTTTTCTTTTGTAAGCAACCATAGCTTTGTAGTCTGGCAACAGTCATCCTAATCCTGGATTTTTCAAACTTGTCACCTTGAATAACTCTCCTCCAGAGCGTTACCTTCAACATGTTTAGTTGCTGTGAGACTTCCCCATGGTCCTATCTGTTATTCCACTTCTCTGTGCCTACTTAAATTTCGGTAAATGCTTCTGTTGTACAGTGCAATATCAAATCACAGGATCAAAATACAAACAATGAAATTGCTGGCAAAACCTGCTTTTTTTATGGGTGCATGTGTTCTTGTTCCTTCATTTCCCCCCGTTAACCGGTCTGGTGAAGTAGCAGCAGTTTACCTAAGTTTTATAAAATATTCCCCTTTTCTCTGACCACCTGTACTGCAGAATAGCTTGCATTTTGTTCTATTCCTGCTAAGGAATATATGCATACGTTTTCCAACCTTTCTGTTTGCAACCTGCTTGCTTGCTTAGTTGATTTTTGATTGAGTGGTTTGTTCTGAACTCAAGCAGCTTCCCAGAATTCAAGCTATGGATCAGAAATACCTTTCCAGTTTTGGGAGATGGTTCAAATTTAGCTTCTAGTAAAGCAGCGATGTCCAATTCTTCATCAGGTTGCACTACTGAGAATCTTTCACTCTCAACTTCATCTCTCTGGGATCAGCCAGGCTTTTCTGTAGTGTCTAGTTTCCTTAAAGTTATCTTCCTCATAAATTGAAAGCAGCGGATGGTGAATCTGCTTCTCTCTCTTTGTATATACACAGTCTCAACTCTATGAGAGATTTCTGGAGTCACCTACAGAATTTGTAGAATCTGCTTTGCGTTTGGTTTGATAGCTGGATATAGCAAAGTTTGTGTTCAGCCTTCTGGCGAAACCCCATACAACTCTGGTTTAGTTCCCATCCACCTCCCAGTTTTGCTGCCTGGCCTGGCTGAAATGTCTGAAACTGCTGTAGACTCTGCAGCTCTCAAAGGCTGATGCTCTTTGATGTAATGAGAACAGTAGGGTTAGTTCACAGGGTAGTATTATTCCAAGTAATGGAGGAAGAGTCTATGTCTTAGAAGTTCACAGAAAGAAAACACCTGCATTTTCTCTCTTACTTTCCAACCTGGAATAAGATTTTGTGGTTTGCAGACACCAGTTTGTACCGTACAACTTACTTGGTTTCATGAGCTTTGCTCTGTGCCTTACAGGAAACAAAAGCTTGTGATGATAGTGACATTTTTCACTGTTATCTCAGTGAGGTACTAGGTAGAAGGATGCATATGCTTTTACGTGTAGCTATCTTGCTCTCCCCTACTTTGACTTCAGCACGAGTATAATCTTACCCTTGTTTAAAAGAACAAAACAGAATTTGCCTCAGCATTGAACTTTCTGTGTTATTTTTGAGAAGCGAAAGGGAGTAGGAGGAGAGAGGGCAAACTTGCAGCTTTTACAACTGATGATTTGAAGTATCACGTGTTCCTCTCAACACTCCACAGTTCTTGGCTATTACCCTACCTCTGCAAATTTGCAACTTGCTGAAATTCAGCTGTGACCTTATAAGCATTCACCGTAAGGTGGAGGTTTGTTTTGTTTTGTTTTGTTTACTTGTTTCTGATCCCTGTGGGCAGCAAAGAAGCTGATCAGAGTTGCATCGATTAGGAGAAAACTCTAGAGGCTTGTACAAAATAAATTAGCTGGGGAGAGGATGACTCTTTGAAAGATTGCAGTTGAGGGAAGGAGAGAATAGCAGCCAGGAAACTGGTTCCCAGGAGGCTGGGAGATGGGCTAAATCATACAGGATCTGCTTGGCAGTGCTTGAATTACTTTGCTTTAACTCTTAGCTGGTACAGGGGAGCACTGGGCTCCTTTGCATGATGCAAAAAGACTTAAGTGCTTGGGACAAGGATCTTAAAAGGTGCTTAACTTAACCAGTAGGGAGCTGAGAGGAAAAGGCTGACCCCCACTGGGAATTTAAGGTTTATTTAGGGCTGCACTTGAGGTTCTGGTCTGATCCCACATTTCCGACCACTTAAGGCTGCCCCAGGTACTTGCCACAAGGAAATTTGGAATGTGCCCATAGTGTTCCCCTAGAGGAAGCTGAATTCCTCTTTCATGAGGAGTAACTTCAGGATTTAAAAGGGAGGAGAAGCATGAACACTACAGCCTACCCAGTTGGTTAGTTCCTGCCAGTGAGGTTGGGGTAGAAATGAGCTGCTTGTTTCTAGGCACTGAACAAAGCATGAGTTAAGGATGAAGTGGCTTCACCCTTTCCTACCTTGGAGTCAGTGTTCAAGCACGTAGGAAACCATACAAGTAAAAGACTTTAAGGGTAGTTAGAAGCTCAAAGAGGGGTTTTTTGGTTGTTGGGGTGGGGTTTTTTTGTTATCCTGTAGTCTGTAATTGCAAATCTGGAACTTCACACCTATTTTCCTGAAGTAGGAATTCCAGAATGTTACATATTTAATGCCACACATCTGGCCTCAAAGTTGACCCTTGGTGGGAGAAGAGAATAGAGAGAAAGCAGTTGTAAAGGCCATAGCCACTGTTGAATCAGTATAAAAGATTATTCTTTCCCTTCTGTATAAGCCTTGAGGAAGAATTCTTATAAAGTCTGTTTGAGATAAAAAGCAGTACATTTTGAGTTGGTAGTTCATACGGAGAATGATGCCTTCGTTAATCTCTTAACTCTGGTACATGAAGTTGGGGTTTATATTTTCATATGAAGAGGGTAGCAGGTGCAGAAGAAAGCAAGCACGTGTCACTGCTAGGAAATCTTTACAAAGAATGATGCAGTCATCAATTTAACTGTCCCGTGACTCTTACTCTTTCCTGGATTGTAGTATGTGCTAGTAGCAGATAAAGATTTTTGCAGGGAAGTGCAATCTTTAATGCTTAAGGGATTTGGGTATGGTTTACTACATACATTTTTTTTTCCCCTTTGGCTGTCTCATCTGCTTTTGGTTTCAGTTTGTCTCAAGTTTATTGCCTCTTTTTGATTTGCTGATATTCTCCCTTGTTAAATAGTCTAAATCTGCATGGGAACTTGAGAGGGAAGAAATTGCCATGAGCTTCCTATGATTGGTCTGAGAAATCTCTTTTAGACTGACTGTCCCTTCTGCTTCTTGAGGCTGGAGGAGGAACTATTACAACTGAGCTAACATGGCAAACAAGCAAGACAAAAATTATGAATGTCTTTCCCTTTTGTAAATATACAACCCAGCTGGCAGGAATGTGGAGTGGGGGTTTTGATAGGTCGTGTGTGTTTGGGGAGGGAGCTGCAGAGAAATCTGCCACACAAGTTGATGTCATCTTGTGAGTTTTTGGATGCCCAAACAGACTTTTTGTTGTTTGGGGTTCTTTATTTTCCCTGGAGCCAGTGTTTGCTGCTCAAAACAACCGATAGGAAGTGCGGTAGGAATTCTTCGGTCAGCATCCTCCCCATGGAAACCAGCACACTTCACGTCTGGGAACGAGAGCCAGTCACGTCAGTGATGCCTATTAAAGCAACTGACATCACAGATGTCTTAAGCTTTGACTGCACTACTGTACCAATTGGTGCCAATAGGAAAATAAACCCGTGCTATTTAAACCATGTATAACTATGTTTATATGGAGAATGTAATTTGTGTGTTTAATTTAGCCTGTGATCCAAGACAGTAATTCTGCTGTGTCAGGGAAAGCTACTTCTGTGTGCTTTGAAACTTCGAGGAGTGGAAAAACTGGCTTTTTCTTTCTCTGTCATGAGCTGTTGTACAGAGATTTTCTATTCTCAGTCGGCAGAGATTAACTTGTTTCAGCGTGTGTGTGTGTGGAAAGCTATTAACACTAATAGCAAAGGTGACCATTATTAACTGGATGAGAGAAACATGGGTGTTTAACTTTCCATTCTGAAGGACTTAAGCATTAGCAGGAAACTGAAGCCTGTACTTATTTCCCTTAGAGCTTTATGTGCAGATGTGAAGCTCAGTTTCTTCTACTTGTCCCCTTTACTGCAGGTGAGACTCAAGTCTTCTTTTGAACCAGTGCATGAGGTTTGAGCCCCAAGGCAGGCAGAGCAGGAGCAAAGAAGGAAATACGGTGTACATGTGATTTACTGTATGGAGGCTCTCAGGAGTGTCCTCCAACTAGGAACACCTGGCTGGTGAGCCACCTGCCACAATCTACAACTGCTGTCATCTGGGGTGGTTGATAGCCAATGTAGAGTAAGAAAGACCTTTTAAATCTAAATGCTAAGAAGGTTACACTTTTCCTGGGAGTCACCTTCACAGCATGCTCTTGAAATATTTGTCACCAGTTCAACCTTTTCCGGTTCATCTCACATGAATTCTGTATTGCAGTAGACTGGGAGCAGCCAGCCAAGGCTGGCTGGCTGCACTGGGGTGGTGTAAATAATTCAAGCTGGCTGCATCTGTTCCTTCTTGCTTTGTGCTCATGGTGCTCACCTGATCCCTCTTTTAGTGTGTGTGTGTGTGTGAACCAGCTCATGTGAAAGGTCCTGATTTTGGCACGATGGCTGCACATGTGCTTGAAAAAGGAAGAGGGTCATGTGATTAGGATGCGCCACCATATCTGAAGGTTTCTGAAGGTTTTCTTCAGGGTGATGGGTAGTGCACTTGTTGTCTTCTGCCAGAAGAATAGATTTGGTTATTCATTTTACCATAATAATAACCTTTTAAACTTAAGCAAGTGTGAGATGTGTATCTAGAGAGGAGAAAGAGTGTTCAGTAGGAAGCATTGATTAGGGAAAGCTGTCTCTGATAAAATGCTCCAAGGGCTTTTGTGTTACCAAACTCAAAAAAATAAAAACCGTGTAGGCCAAGCGGGACTCCTGTGAAGCTTGATGAGTAAAAGGGACCCATGTCCCATTTTATTTAATTTCTAGAGGTCAAAGCGCATGGGTGGCATTAAAGCATTTGATACACAAATGGCATCGCTGAGTTGAGAGATTCTTATGAGTGTGACTTGGAAACCCAGAACCAGCTGCTGGGAAGGATGTGTCCCTCAGTGTCTGTATAAGGGAAGAGATACAGCATGTCCTGGGGTGTGGGATGAGAAATACTTTGAGTAGGAATGAGAGTTACAGTGTGAGTAGTAAATAAGCTTTAGCTGCCTCTAGATGTGTGCTCTAGGCAATCCTGCTTTATCAGGGGCATTGGACTAGATAGTCTCTAGAGGTTCCTTCCAACTCTGACAAATCTGTGAATGCATGACATCACTGGGATGGTAGGTGCATAATACCTAACATTCAGTTTTTTCCTGTAAAGTGCTTTCAGATTCTCCAGGAAGAGAGTTACTAGAGAACCATAATGTGAATTTAGACAAACTTTTTAACTAAAATTAACGGAGAACCTGAGTTTGACTTCAGACTGACAGTGTCTTAAATCAGTATGTAAATAGAAAAGAGACTGACATTTATAATAAGATCTAGTGTGCATATGTTGCTATCTTAAAAACTGCTTTATCTGATTATAAAAAGGGGGACAAGAGGTACTTGAAATCCTAAGGGCTTCTGGTTGGTTGGTTGTATTTTTTGTCAATTTGCTTCCTGATGAGTGACCATTGCAGGAAGCCTATAGACGCTTGTGGGTTACCTGTGTTCATTTACTGGTGTGATAATAACACAGCATGGACCCAAAGGTCTGCAAGAGCTGTTCTAGATAGATGTTTGGGTGCAGATGTGCTTGTGCTGCCTTCCCAAGATAGGAGCACAACACGTGAACTTCTCAGTGGCAGAGAAACTTGGCTGGTCTTGTCAGTATACACGCCTGTAGTCATTCTGCTGGTTTGGGAATGAGCAGGGGAAAAGGTTAGGGCAGTAACAGGGAGAGAGAGGAATGACAGGGAGATGGTGGTGGAAGAGGGAAACAGGAGACAATAGCAGCCTGGGTGGCAGTGGTGGGCAGGAGCAGGAAGAGGAGTTGGGACTGGGGCTCCCCTACGGGAGGTTGGGAAGTGCTGGCCTTGCAAGGATGAAGTACTCTGCTGGTCCTGCTTCAGGATCAGGGCTCTTGTTTCTAACCAGTAACTTGCTCTGAGCACTGAGTGGTTTCCAATACTCTGATGCTTAAGAAAAATTCTGGTACCATTTTAACAAAAAGTTTCTTTGTTAATCTGCATTTCTGGTTAAAACCCTAATGACTAGAATTAGTCTGTCTAGAAGAAAGAGACATATGGCGAGCAAATGGCTCTTTTTAATGAGCCTCCCACTCAGCAGTTGGCTGCTCATCCAGTTTGTGTGTGGCACAGTCTTAGAGCAGCATCTTGTTGCCAGGAAAAAAAAAAGAATCCTGCAACCTTTTGGTGGGTTTTCTTTCAGTGAGAGGAGGAACAGATCATAATGTAAGTATTAGAGAAAGACAAAGCCTCATGTTGGCTTCTTCAAGAATTTGTTACCAAAACTACAAGTGAATGTTCCGGAACCTGCTTTAGAAAGCTGGAAAGCACCCAGTTCTTTACCTCTCAATGGTGATTGGGTACCATATGTACCTTTTAACAGCATGTGAGTTTCTCTAATGATAAATAAAGTAAGTAACATAATGCCTGACTTCTGAAAGTCACAGCAGTCCAAAAGGCCACAGTAAGTGATTGCAGCTGGTCTATAAAATCCTATTAAAATTAATTTCATTAAATACTTGATGGAAAATACTGTATTTGGTAGCCAGTAGTGGGTCTGGAGGATAGATGAGACCATTGTTCCTAAACTGTATGTGCCACCAGTATGGGAGCATAAAGTTGACGATGACCAGTCTTTGCTGTAAGTAACAGCTGTGTGATTGATCTAGGAGAAACCATTGCTGAGATGTAGCTGTGTAGAAAGTCATGCAAGTAAAACCATACTTATTTATGCCCAACTTCCTCATTCAGCCTTATGACTTCAGATGAAGCAACCTAAATGATTCTATGATTCTGTAATGTCAGGCTGTCCTTCAACACTTGACCTTGCCCGCTGAAGAGTATCCTGTGCCACGGCAATGACATTTTAATATTGGATCCGATGTTGATGTTTGTTTTCAGATTGGAGTTAGTTTGTGTATAGCAAATGGAGTAAACCTTGCTCTCTGTCATCCTCCTGCTGATCCCCTCTGAAGCTTTGCTTCATCTGATGTGCAGTAGTGCAACTTTTCCTTCCAGCTGTGATTTCTAACACTTCTCCCTGCCACTCAGTGATTGATTTGAACGTCCAAAGTCGTTTGTCACCCTCTGTGTGAGAGGGCTGCTTGTGCAGACTTCTGCTTTGAAGGCTGCCGCCACATGGTGGTTTAGTTGGATCCTTTGCCACTATAAGAAAGGGGGACTGGTTAAGCATTTCTGCAGCTCCACTACTAAGAGAAGCATGGTTCAAACCTGTTTCAGCGGGACTGCCTGCAAGAAACATGGGAGGTACTAGAGTTCACTGCGGTGGTTGTGGCAGCAGAGTCCACGAGTCCACCTAATCCTTCACCTGCTACTATTTATTCTATCTGTAGTTGCCATGAATAAAATTCTTGTTGCCCTTTCAAAAGAGGAAGGGGAGCTATTAGCCGCAATGATTGTGCGCATCCAGCTCTTTTGATAAGATATGAACTAGTAATTGCAACTTAAAATAACTTCTCCCGGTCTCTCTCGTTAGCCATGCAGTTGTTATCTCAGCAGCCTGGAGACGGGGCTGTGCTGTTAGTCCTGGACACTACCAGGTGTAGCATCTGACAAACTGCTTTGAAAGCTGGGGACGAGGTTTTTCAGCTGAGCAATGCACCCTGGGTGGTTGGAGATTTTTTGTAGACTGTTAATCTGCAGTCTCCTGGGCTTTCTTCACACTGTGTGCTTCTCACTGCGGCTCTTGCAAAGTTCTCCCTCCTCAGACCTTTTAGACCTTCTCTGGACATACACCAGCTGAGCCTGTTCGTACAGACCTTCTCTCTGTCAAATCGTTGGTGACCAATTATAGCATTACAATATGGAGGGGAGGAGGGGGGAGGCATTTGACTCTCTGTATTTGCTAAGTTGTATTATCATAGCAAGGTGTGAGTAATACCCTCCCCCCCCCCCCAAACATATAGATATATATACACATACACAAATGCCAGATCTCTCTTTGATTTGATTTCCAAGGTATCTGTATACCAGAAAGGAGACTGCTTCCAGATACCTCTTTTTTTGTGTGTGAGCAGTAAAAACCAAGTGGTTTGAACTTGGTTTTGGGGGAAAAATATATTTAAAATATTTATTTATATTTTAAGGAAGCTATGTTCTGATAGGCAAATAACTAAAAAAGTGATGCAGCCTAATTGTCTAATTTTACCAATGTGGCTTAACTACACGGTGTTATTTGCTGTTGGGATGCATGTAGGGGGATTTTTAGGTTTGTTTTTTTTTTTTAATCTATTTTTTCCATTATAGAGCATGTATGCTTTTATAACATGGTGGATTAAACAGGATCAATCAGGAGTTGGTGGGTCCTGCCAACTGTACAGGAAGTGGTAGAAAGTTTTTGCAATGACTGATACTTTCCTATCCAGGAATAAAGTAGCAAGATAGCTAGTTTATTTCCATTGTCTTAAATTAATCTGAAAAAGGATAGTGTAAATTTCATGCAACCCCAAAAGCAGGCTTTTAAATTTTCTGTCTCTCTAGTTACTCAAAAAATAGCCAAAAGAATTCTTTCATGTGCAATTTTTAACAAAACTGTGGTGCTTTGGAAGTTTGAAGATAAATGAAATACTGAAATTTAATTTTAAGAACATAGAATACAGTTAACTAATGTGCTTGACAGAGGTGGGAAAAGAAGTCTGGGATGCTGTGAAATTCTGTATAAATGGACACAGCTTGTATACATCTGAGTGAGTGTCATGGAAGCTGGTGTTTCCATTAGAAAGTTTCTGCAAAAGAAGGTTGCAGCCAGCCATTTCCATTTTGAAGAAGCTCTAAAGGGTGTGGAGAAAGGGGTCAATCCTTCAATGAGAAACTGAAGAAGCGTTTAAGGCCTGTGAAAATCAAATTTCTCTTCCTCCAGATTTGAAAACAAAACCACTATGTGAATGCTTCTGCGAGTATTGCGCTGCCCAAATTAATAGCACGAATTATCTGCTGCCTTATTTAGGACAAGGCTACTTTTTGGTGGTAAGATTTTCAGCTTTAAGTGCCTGTTGGGCTCATAAGCTGCTATGATGGATAGAGCTGTACTGCATCTAAACAGGGACCCTGGCTTTGAGGGGCTTACTACATAGGAACCATACGTGTGCTTTATGTGCGTATTTCTAGCGTTTGTTGTTGTGTGTGGTGATGATGGGAATGAATTGATTTTCATAGTTACTGATCCAGTCACAGTGATCCTCAGATCCATTTATAAAAAAAAAAAAGTGGAGGAGAAAATAAGCATAACTGCCTGGGGCCTCACCTTGAGCACCATAAGTCTTGCTCTTCCCAGTCTGAATTGAAAGTCTCAACTGTTGCACTCTGAAAGGCAGCACTTCAGTAATAGTCGATTATGTTCATAGTTTAGTTGGAATTGGTTTAAAACAAACTCCTTCTTTAAAGGTGGATTCAGTTGTTTTTTAAAGCTCCAAACCTTGTGTGGATAGCTATTTGGAAAACTAAAACGTGGGACCTGGTTGGTTAGCATTTGCCCTAGGCATCAGTATCATTGACTTCAAAAGAAGTCAACAATAGAAATGACTTGGGCTGGTTTTGGCAGAGAAGGCTTTTTGTTTCTTCCTTTCCTTAGTTGGAGGGACCGTCTTGGGAATGGAGACAGAACACGTTGACTAGCATTGCTATAAATATTAGTCTTCCCTCCAGGAATTCTTTGTACTAAACAAATAAACAAACAAAACCATTAAAAAAATTGTTCTTTTATGTTAGGAACCATTAAAACGAATACAAACACCCTCTTACCTATGTCATCAAACAGTTTCTCTGAAATGGGTTTAAAAATAACTTTGTATGTTATTTTCTTACCTTTGGGGTCTGTTTGTGGTATGCAGCTGCATCTCCATATTGCTGCATGCTAGGACATGTCATACTGTGGCTTCTTAGGCCAGATAGGCTTGACAAGTCAATTATGCTTAAAATTGCTACAACTCAGAAATTTGTCTTGAAATACCATTTTTGTAGTTTTGGGGCTTAGTAACCCTCATCCGGTCATTCTTCACATTAAAAAATGTGTCAGTCTTTCATCTTGGTAATTCTTCACTTAAGAAGAACATTCTTCTTTCTCCTCTGTAGGAGGAGAGTAGTTATGGCACCTAGATGGTGTCAGAATTTTGGGTAATGTTTGGAGTAAGTAAAAACAGAAACAACATCAGGGAGAGATTAGATTAAGCTCTTCTTAATTGACCTCTTGGGTCAGAGTAAAACTTTGTTATAGCAATTTTGCAGAGGTACATAACATTTCCTGGGTTGAGGCATGGATACTTGTTTTTTCAAGAGAGTAATAAAAGCCCCACTAATTTCAATGGGAGCAGAGGTAGATTACCAATAAGGGCTCTTAAGGAGAGCCTACTTCTGAGTATTTGACAATAGTTGTATTCTCTAGTATTCTGCCGATACTGCCATAGTTGGAAAAGCGAGAAATACAGGGCAGCAGTGTGGGTGACTTCTAGCTATTTGGATGCACTGCCCTGGATGAGAGGAGGCAAAGGCTACAAATGGCAAGGTTTTCGAATCTTAATCAGAAACAACTGAGATTCAAAAGCATGTTGCCTTGAACTTTGAAGCTTAATCTGGTGGGTATAAAAACAAACAAAACCATTTCCCACATATCCCACATTTATTCTATAAATAAATTATAGCTAAATCACTTTAATGCCCAAGGGTGAATAGGTCCAATGCTGGATAGACGATGCTTATATTTGTTTAGCTGATTCCATATTAAAAGTAGTTCAGATGGAATGGCAGTAACAACAACAAAAATGTGATTCCATATTAAATGTAGCTTGCGTGCAATAGCAGCAACAACAAAAATGTGTACTGACAAACTCAGGGCATGTAAGTACAATTATTCATTTTAAATGCAGAAAATTAGGTACTTTGAAACACCCACAGCAATGGCTTTATGAGCGTTGTGTTCTGGAGCACCAAATCTCAGTTCCTTACTCTTAGCTGTTATGGCTCAGAAAATCGTAGGAGGGAAGAACAGTATATGTGTTTCCCGCTGAAAAGAGCAGGTGCAAGAGCATATACAAAGAACTTGTATTATTTAATAAGAGCACCTCTTCTTGTAAGGGTTGGGCTGCAGACTGTTTGAACCATATCCAATCAAATATTTGGAAACAGATGCACTCGACTGTTGTTTCTCCTCTCTTCCCTTCCAGTGGATACAATTGCACATATAAAAGTAGCAAATTGAGATTAATTGTGTATTATAACTTTTTAGTTTTTAAAAAAACCCAAAAACCAGACCCAAACTGTTGCTTTCCTTAAGTAGTCTAATGTATGTGCTTTTGTGGCTGTGTGGATGTATAGAATTTTTCATTCTCAGTGCAATGTACCTGGTGGAGAATTCAATCACGCAGGAAACGTAAAATCCCACAGAATTGTTTCCATGAACTTTTGGTCTGGGGGTGGATATTTTGGTGGAGTTCTTGTTTCATCTTTTCAATTTCTTTTACAGACTTTTCTACATGGGAGTTATCACTTATGATTTGTGGACACCTAATAACAACAACGTTTGACTGTTCCAGAACGTCCAACTAATAGAGATGACAAAATTTTGTTTGCAAACAGTTACAGATGCAAGAGTTTAGACCAACATGGAAATCAAGCTTTGGGTGTCGACACTTGTATTCTTCTAAATAGTGTAAACAACCAGACAGATTATTCTTAGCAATGATTTACAAACCCACCAGAGATTTGATTGCATCCAGATTATAATGCAACATTTCCCTCTGAGCAGCAAAGCCCAGAGTTATTTTGTCAGTGGAGGTAGTTAGGTTGCCACTATTTATGGGTTTTTTTTGCTGTCGTTTTGAGCCTGTGTGGTATCACCTCAATGTTTCTGATTGCTCAACAATCTCATGTTAATTAACACCAAAATTAAAGTAAATATGTGAAAAAAGGTGAGATCTTGCTAAACTCCTATAGAGATTTGGTAATTCTTACAGCAGAAAGGAAGTATTTCTTTTATGCTTGGCAAATCCTTTTACTGGAATTTCTTCCCCTTTTACTATCAGACTGATTTATCTATTTATTTATTTACATCTTCTGTTTTTTGGGTTTTTTTCCCCCTGCAGATGTATTGGCTTCAGGCATTGGCGACTGACCCGAGTTATATTTGCAGAGTTGATGTCTGTATTGTATTGATTATGCTATTCCTAAATATAGCAAAGTCACTTTTAGACTGTTCTCTCCCGCTTGTTTTGCAGTCGCTCAGAGATGCATGATCTTTTGTGAGCTATTAAGCTCCACTGTGCTGCAAGTTCAACATCTTGGTGTTTAGGTTTTGACTAAAAAGCTTTCTGATCTTGAGAGCTGTGAAAAGTAGTACTTTAAATTTTATGCTGTAATTGACTATCAGATTTTTTTAATTGTCTTTTTGAATAGCTGTTAATTCTGAGAGTAGACTTCAGGCCATTTGAAAAAACTGAATGCTTCCTTCTTTCATTGTGCAGTTAGGAAGACCTATATATTACTTTTCAGAGATCACTATGCCTTTTCTGAAAAGTTTCTGGTATATGGTCTTAAAGGCCGCTTTGTCTTTGAATAAATCTTGCTTAGATCCAAAATGTTGGCAATGGGTTTCCTATGGTTTGTTCAGCTCTGTAAAGCTTTCCAGTAAGAGACTGCTTGCTGTGGTCTTACAGGGTAAGATGGTGGGGCCATCCTGCTTGTTCTTTGTGAGACGAATTGCTTTCTTGACTACGAACACACTGCTGGAGGTTTTGTTCTGAGTGTGTCCCAGCCATTGGGCCCAGCCAGGAGAAAAAGGAGAACTTGGCAGGTGAAGTGGGAAGGTGGATGAGGCTGAAGTTCCCCAGGCTGGGCACATGGCGAGAGTCAGAACCCATGACAAGATAAGCTGTTCCAAAGAGATGAGAGTCTTGGTATTTTTGTATACCAGATGGTGCAGGGTGAGGTGAGATGGAATTTCAGACTCGAGGCTGAAGGATTCATGTGGACTTGTGCTACAGAGACCCTGAATTAAAGTCAGTAGCTAAACTAGCCTGACCCTGAATGAAGACCATCTTTAAAAGTCCTTGCTACCTGACTAGAGTGTAATATTTGTGAGATCAGTTATAATTCGGCACTGAGTTGCAGTGTATTCATGAACACAGATGAACAAAGCTAGAAGAGCATCATGAGCTGCAATGGAAAATGTCTGTCCAACCACTGATGTCTTAAAAGGAGCAGCAGCAGCTTTTGGTTATGTAGCACTGGAGTCTAATCTGAGTTCCCTTCATGTGCCCTAGCCCCATAGCTGTCCTGAGGGCTGGAGCATCATCTTCACCGAGGTCTCCCTCCACTTGCACATGGCTGGCAGTGGCCAAGTGGGACACTGCTGCCTCTGTCCAACATGGGACACCTGTTACAAACTCTGTGCATGCTATTTCTGTTTAGTAAACAGAATGTAAAGCACTGGAGGAAGCAGTAAGGACAATAATTTATAATTGTAAATTCATGATGTAGTCAGGATGCTTAAAAGAGGGAATTTTGTAACTGTCTTTCCTGTTTTATTAGTATTATCTTGTGTTGCAAAACTCTTCCTATTACCGGGTCTGTTTGTAGGTGTGTTTATTCTTAGGGGCTGGGACTTTTCTTTCATCCTCAAATGAATCTGTTAATGTCTGGTATATTTATGTTACACCCATTTTGCTGTTTTGAAGTTCTTGGAAGGTTCCAGTCTGCAATTTAACATTCTCCACTGGCCATATAGTATTAGAACTGGTTTGAGTCTGATTTATATGACATCATTCTTCCAAAAAAACAACTAACCTGGATAGTCCATTTCCTCTAGAATTGTTGCATTCCATACCCTTTTCCAGTCATTTCATGACCCTGCTCAAGTTAACTGGTAGAAGTCCTTTCATTAAAAGCCTTTGGTCTGTATGGTGCCTGCTTGACATTAGTGTGGATTTGACATAGCAGTTAGTTGCAGCCTGCTTTGTGTCTAACGTATTGACAGAGGTTTTAATCAGGACTGAAATCTAGCTAACAAGAGCTTTAATCATACAGCTAAAGTATGTGAATGCAAATTTGTCAAGTGTTGCAGCCATAATATCCAAATGGTCCTTTAAAAAAATGTGTTACCAATTTGTTGCCAAGTTTCTCTTGGGGAGTTTGGTTTTTTTTTCAATTTTTTTAACAGAGGTGGAAAAGGTGCTTGGGCTGGATTTTTTTCCCCCTCACCTTGGAACGTAATACACCCAGAAGTAGAAAAGTGTAATTCCAGCAACTTGTCTTTAAAAAATATAGCATTTAAAAACAATTCTAACTTTGTGCTACAGAACATTGTAGACACTCAGAAAACATGGTTATGTAAGTTCAGAAACCTCTTACTTGGGTTAAACTGGGACTGGTCTTAAGACGTATTTAGTGGCAACTTCCAAATTAAAATAACATTTGTACAAACTGGGCAGAATGTGGAGCTGTGAAACTGCTTTTTCTTACATGCCTAGTTTATGCCTGGCTGACAGGATTGCAGCAGACGTGCTTCCGTGTGTTTGTGTGTGCCTGTACACACGCGGTGATGCCTGCCATCAGCCAGCAGCCTACAGCTCGTTGTCTTACGTCTAATGCTTTTTAAAGAAAAGCGAGTGTCTGTAGCACGTGTTTAATTTCAAACTTGGTTTAACTAGTTAGAGAGCTGGACAATACCTTAATATTTGTCTCTGTAGAACAGCTATAGTATCTTAAGCGTCATTCAGAAACATAGGCAGATAGTCCTTGCAGGGGGAAACTTTCATCCTACTAATGGCAGGCAACAGAGGAGAGGGGAAGGGGAGATGGCAGCAGAGAATATACATCTAGGGCTCTCTCTAAAGCTGCATAAATCTTATTCGAGCGTCTGTATGATTTTTAATTTTTATTTTTTTTTAAGCTGGCAACCTCTTCCACAACTGAGTGATGCTTCCTGCCTCCCTCTCTTGGTAGGGAGCCTGCGTGTTCTGCCAGAAAGCAGCTGTCATTGACACAATCTGTTCTGTGCTCCGGCGTAGGCTGGCCGCTCAAAGGGGAGCTCTGTTGATTCTTACACATTAGGAGATTAGAGAGTGACTTCAACCTCCCTCGGTTATTAGGGCTTAAAGACCAGCTGCAGAATGAAATATTTGGAGCCTGTTTCACTGACTTTCCGCGGTGAAGTGGGTCAGGGTAATGTGTTGCAGGAGCGTCCACAGATGCTTTAAGTGTGTCGTGGTAGATGTGGAGAGGGGAAAGTTGGGGGAACAGTTTTTTGTTTATGCAGTGGGATTTTTGGTGGTGTTTGCTTGGGTTTTTTTTAGGGGTTGAAAGGTAAGGTCCATGTTTTTAAAATTGGTATGTATTACATATGTGTATATGTATGTGCATATATAAAAATGTATATGCACACGTACATACCTCTATATATACAAAACTGATTACCAGTTACTGCCACCTCTTTTAGCAATGCTTAGCAATTCAGTTGTTTGGTGCTGCTGCTGAAGACCAGTTTCTTTTTACAGAGAACAGAAAAATAACAGGGTAGTAACACCAAGCTTCCTTAGCAGTAACAAGTGAAGGAAAAAAATATGTCTGCAGAACAATTAAGCCTTTGGAAGGTAATGAGCACCAGAAACACATGCCAAGGCCTAGTTGCAAGGAGTTTCTGAGTTACAAGAGACACTTGTACGTGAGCTTAGTTCTCTAAAATAAGCCTTAATTAATAAATGGCAGTACAGTGATTTTTGCCATTTACTAAGGTGTCTGAGAGTCCTGTCTGAAATGTTTCCTCAAGAATACTTTGAGAGAGCCAGCAGTGCTTACCCTGTTTGTCTATAATTATTTTACTTAATGCTTTGTTTCAGTGATTACAGTCTGATATGAAAGTAACACATTTTGGGACATATTATTTCAATTTAACTGAAACGTAGCATAGCTGAGGGATATAAGATGACCTGACTACCTTTGGGCATTTTTTTTTTTGTTGTTCCCAAAGCTGAATGAAGAAAGATTATTTCTGTGTAGTCTTAAAGCATTCTTATATTTGCAGTGTATATAGTCTTAAAATGCAGGAGAATTTGTGATAAGGACATGTTTTGTATGCTTAACATTTATATTTTTATGTGGAAAGAGCACAGTTTAACCCTACTAGTTTAACTACAGTGATTTGAGAAGGTAACATGAAAAATCAAACTAGTGTATATTGAGGGTTCTCCGGTGATCTTATAGGAAAGGTGATTGTATAAAACTTGATGCATTTATTCTGTTAGAAAAGCTATTACAGACAGTGTGTAAATGACTCCCATCTTGGAAAAAGATGGAAAATTTATGAAAGAATGCAAATGGCTCAACAAAGAGCAACTCATCTGTTTAATTACAGACTCATGTTCAAACAACAAACTGTGGCAGTTTCTTGGTTTCTGAAAGGAGGTAAAGACCACTTCATTAAGTTATGAAATTGAAGTTTGTCACAATAATTCAGGAAATTCATCAGTTCCACAGATATTTTCCGTGAACATTTCAGCTGTTCAACTTTGTTAGAGATCAAATCCCTCTTGCCTCTCTCCCACCCCCTTCCCTCTCTTCTGTCTGTGAAGACTGTTTTGTTTGTATAGTTTCTTGGAACAAAATCCACTGACAGCAGTCTGTGCAGTAGATTTATTAAGAAAATACAGTAGCTCCTTCTGTAGCTTCCGTTCCTCTATCATGCCTGTGACCCTTGGAGTTTTTCCAAGATAATGTCAGTCTTATGCATGATAGTTGGATACATTAATTATGCTTATATGGAACTGAGTGTCTTAGACTTCATTCATTTATTCAGTCAGTCATTCATTCAAATCTAGCCAAGTTAACTAGTTCCAAAGCAGAACGTTTATCAGCCTGTAGGAGTGCTTACTAGTTGGTCTTTGGAGAATGAGCAGGGTGGTGACACTGCTGCTCCTCATTTCCAGCTTTACGTAACAGTTGAAAGTTAAAAATGAGTACTACCTTGGAGGCTGTCTTAGTACAGCAAACTCGTTATGTTGGTGGACAGGCTTGTCACTTACAGACAGTCACTAGCTTCACTGGAGCGGTTGGACCACTTTCTGCTGTTGAAGTTGTATAGGGCTCTCTTTTTAGTGTTGTGCCTTTGACCCATCTGAATACTTTTTTGTAGTGGAGATTCTGGTACTTTTATGGCCAGCATAAGCCTAATAACAGAAAAAATCTTGCTTTTTGCAGTTGTATTAAATGTAGCTAATAAGCCATAAAAAGCCATTGCTGCAGAGGGAACAAACTTGGAAATCTCTTTTTTTCTCAAAGCTCTCTTCTGTACTGAACTGTGCATACTCTTAACATATCTCCTCTAAGCCACTGCAGGATAAGCCATTGCATAAGGCAATCAGTAGAAAATTAAACGTGAAGCAAAAATGAAGGGTCACAACCTCACTGATTAAATATACTTGAAACAAGTACTTTCTCTTTTAAGTAATATGAGTCATCAGCAACTCATCCTCAAACCAATTAAAAGAGACTGGTGTGGTACTTCTCAACCTGCCTTGCTGTTGTGGATGTGAGCTGCTTGGTGTTAGATAGTCCTGAAAATCTTCCCCAAAGTTGGGTAAACTTTCACTTAGGAGCTGTATCAAAGTAAGAACTGAAATGAAAATATTGATAGAGTGATGGAGATGGAGCAAGCCCACCACACTAAATGTTGACACCTTTCCTGTGATGGTGAGATAGGAAGTGTGGCAGCGTTAGGAGGACAGAACTGGGTTTCAGTTACTAAATATGTTGATTGCTGTCACTTCTCTGCTAGTCTGATTCTTCCCTAGTGGGTGAGTAGGATGTATTGCTGCTCTTTAGGTTATTTGGTATATAAAAACAGTAGCTGCTGTGCAGGCTGAAGTGTGTTTATGTCAAGCAAAGGACGATGCTGGTCTAACTTAGATGATGAAACTTTTGTTTATGAGGATTCTTGATTGCATATTGACTCAGTTATGCCTAGCTGATTGGGATGACATTGTACTGATTTAAAATGTGTTAATTTGCATAGTACTTCTGGACTAATCAAGAATAACTATAACTACCAAGTACACAATTTTGTCACGTCATTACTTTTGAAGCATAAACTTTCTGTTATTTTGTTACCTTTTATTTAACAAGAGTAGAGAAGGGTACATTTTCTGTCTCAGTGTTTCTGGAAGCTTGATTTGGATGGAATTTTTGCTTGAAGTAGTATGTGGGGCTAATGGATTGGCCTTGTGATGTTTTAAAAGTATGATAAAAAATCGGAATCTGTGGCAGATGTTGATTGCTACCAGTAAAAGAAATTGTTGCCAAAACATTCAGCTACCTAGCTTTTTCCAGGTGTGTTTTTGTTTGTGAATTCTCTTACTTTACTAAATGCTTCCTACAGGCTTTCCTGGATATTCAGATGCTGTCTGTAATCTTATAGATCACTTTATAAACACATTTAATTAAAATCTGTATAAGGACCCGGTAATTATCACTGTCCTGCAGCAAATGAGAAAGATGCCTGACAATATCATATGCGTGGGTGAATGTAAGTCAACTTGTTGGAGCATCCAAAAGAAGCTTAAACTCACTGCTTGTTCTCTGTCTGAATTGAAATCCGAAGCTTATGGCTTCCATGTGTGTTCACATTCTGAGGCTGGAAATCCTGCACAGATGAACCAAACTGAGGAATATGTCCCATAGTGTGCACTAACAGGAAAACTAGCTTTTGATGGGCGGCCACTGCCTCCTTGGATGAGGTGAGGCATTTTTGATCTGTTGTGATCACAGCAGAAACTCTATCCCTGGGCACAGGGCTGAGAATTTTAGACAAAAGCCAAGGTGAGAGTTCAGGTGGAAAATCATATTGGAGTGTTTCTTACCTGGTATTTGTGATAGAGATCCTACTCAGAGCCACAGCTGGCTGACCACCTCTTCCAGGGGGGGCTACAGGGTTTGCATTGACAAGTGGTCTGTGGGGCCAGGTGTGAAGTCAGCCTGGCTCTGCAGGGAGGGTGCTCTCCTCCCTGGGAAGGGAAAGGATTGCTTGGGAGAAGATGGAGACCTACACTTTTAAAGGCCTACAGTGACAGGACAAGGGGCAATGGCTTCAAGTGGAGAAGAGCAGATTTAGATTGGATATTAGGAATGGGTTCTTTAGTATGAGGGTGGTGGAACACTGGAACAGATTGCCCAGGGAGGTGGCTGAGGTCCCTTCCCTGGAGATATTCAAGGTGAGGCTCATCGAGGCCCTGGGCAACCTGGTCTAGTTGGGGGTGTCACTGCTGACGGCGGGGAGGTCAGATTAGGTGACCCTAGAGGTCCCTTCCAGCCAGGACCATTCTGTGATTCGTAAAGTGAGCCACTTGCTGCCCTTCTCAGACCATTAGAGATCTACGTCTTCCAATCATGTCTATGGAAAGCAAGGATTGGTAATGCTTTCTGAGTAAATGACCCCTTTGTAGAAGAATCACTTTGGTCTTTCCATAAACTCTAGACTTGTCCTCCTTTCTTGGTCACAGAGAGGCTAGTGCAAAATGCTATGGTGCTCGTATCCAAAATGTGACCATCAGTGGAAGCTGGTCATCTTGGAAATCTTGATGGACTACAAAGCTGTTACTGTGATGGTCTGTGGTTGATCAAAACCCAAACTCAGTGTCCTAAGTGGCTCTTTCTAGTCTCCTGTTTCTGTGGAGGCTACATCTAGCTGTTGCCAAAATGCCAACAGATGTTTGAGATATCAGAGGGCAGAAGTGCTTTAGCAAGCACTCCAAGCAGTTTCAGTCCTTTCTCTGTAAATCAAATAAACAACAGCATTTTGGGTGCCAGTCTGAGCCCTGGCTTTAAATCTTAGCTAAAGATTTTAAACCCGGATGCCCTGGAATGTCTTACTACTTCTTTCTCTGTGGAAAAAGTGAGGTGAGGGAGGAGAAATGCAGGCAGAGAGGGATGGTAGCTGTGGTGTTTGTAGGTATGTTTTTTCTCTGTGACAACAAGTTATAAAGGGAGACATAATATTTTTCTTAGACCAGCTGGAATTTCATAAGATACAGTTGGAAAAGGCAGGCAGACTTTTGGGCACATGGTCCTTAGGGAGGAACAGCTATTTTTGCGCTGCACGGGATGGATGAGACACATGGAGTCCTTGGCAGGAAGAAAAAAAAAAAGAGAACGTGAGTATTGAAGTAGGAGGGCAAAACACAGTTTGACATACAGCACAAAATGATCTCAGCCTCTGCTCTCAGCCTTACAGAGTGAGACTTTACACATTTTCTGTGTGATCAGGTATTGTTTTTACTCAGTGGATAACTGTGTGGAAAGAGCCCGATTTAGTGCTCTCAGAATACCGCATTGTTTTTAGAGTAATGCTTTCAGCAAAGACATCTTCTAATTCTTGGTGCTTCAGCAGCAGATGGGAAATTTGTCTTCTGTGGGAGGGAGCAAGTGAGGAGAGGAGACTTTCTTGTTAGATTGGGAGGAGAAAAAGCCATGTTAGACACCTCCTTGCAGAGTAGCCAGCAGTGCTTACCTGGACACGAATCCTCTCCACTTCAGTTCCTAGTATAGTGGACTGAAAAGCTGGACCTCCTGTGTTACAGGTGAGCCTAGTTTTTGAGGCATGAAAGAGAGATGTTGCCTGTAGTCCCAAATCTAAGAAGAGAATGATAAAGAAGGATGTTGTAGGATCTGAAATCCAGTGGCTAGATTTCCACCCACTGGATGTGCCTTCCTTACCCCTGATTTCACCAGTTTTTCTTTAGAAAATTGAAGAGGTTGTTTGCTATGCAATTTTACACTTACCTGATTGAGAATAGGCTAAAAGGGACATTTGTTCTGCAAGTCCTTCTCAAAAGCACTTGTTTACAAGCTACCTATGGTTGAAAGGTTCAGAGAGTGAGCTAGGTGCATGATCTTATACTGCATGCGTTCACCATCTGTGATTAATCGGGTCTAAAGAGGTCCCACATACAAGAATTTAATTTAGGTACTTTTCCATGTGAAAGACCCTATTGGCACCTTCTAATAGATCTGAACTCAAAGCAATTATAAGAAAATTTTGAGTCTAAGTAACATCCCAGCACTTCTACTTCTTTTACTTCTGATGTAACGCAGGTCCCAAACACTGTAAGCATCAGGTGGTTGGCAGTCAAGGTAAATATGATACACTAGGCATGCAGTACAAGTGTGCAAAGATGCCTTATACACATATAGAGTTGCTTAATCTGTCTATATAGTGAAAAGTACAGCAATATGTCTGCGTAAGAAAGCACAAATGACTGACCTTCCTAGACTTCTTTCATAAGTCTTTATTAGGAGTAGTAGTTTAATAGTAGTTAAGCTTACTCAGTGTCCTGAAGAATCAGATGAGCCAAGAAGTTCTTAAAGATGCTTGTTGTTGTTGATGGTTAGGTGGCCGGGGGGGGCTAACCACTTGATTTAAAAGAATATTGGCTGGTCTAGAAATATTTCTAGAACTCAGAACACTTTCATGGGCTGTTACCAGACAAGATCGTTGTTGAAATTTATATAGTATTTATCTTAGTAAAATAACATTCCTTCTGTAAATGATTTAATCTTGGCTAAAGTTAGGTTAATTTGATCCTACAGCTGAGAATGGGAGCACTGGAAAAATTATGTTTGTAGTGCAAAACAATGTTCAGAAAAACATGGGAAAAAGGGAAAGGATAAACTATGTTCATTGACAGAAAATGTAGTTCGTGTCTGTTGATCTTATGTAAGACAGTGGCATTCATTATGAATGAAAATGGTTTTAATGGTATTTACTACAGTTCACAAGTACTTTAAAAGTACTAAAATGCTATATTTGGAGATATTCAGTAAAATCTACCTTAACTAGCAATTCAGGAATCAGTCACACAGAACCAGCTCTTAAATAATGTCCCTTTCTAGAATCCAGAGGACTAGCACTATGTAACTGCTAATACTTGAAAGCAGCTTTCAAGATTCAAGCTGGTTTAAGGATGGCCTCTCTGCTCAATGTACAAAGTACAGGAGTTTGTTCATTTAAACTCCTTCATGCTACTCTGGTTTATGGCTTTCAAAAGAGAATTTTTTATTTCTTTCCAGAGAGAAGGCTTTAGCCTGGCATATAGCAGCTTCCAGAACTTGTACAGATATATGAGGCAAGGAAAATATTAATCATTACTTGGGAGGCATCATCGACATGTCACATTTTGCAGTTCTTAATTTTATGGCTCATTTCTGCCTTTTATGGTGTTACTTCACTGTTTATTTCTGTAAACTCTTACGTACTCTTAATGCTTCTTCTGGCTTCTTCCTTAGGAGGAGAAAAAAAATTGTTTTCCTGACACCTTTCAGAAAGAGGATATTCAACAGAAGCTTCTCTGTTTTCTTGGTTTCTTGGAGTAATTTATGTTGAGGAATTCAAAGCCCACATCAGAACTTTTAAGAGTATCTTAGGAAGTGATGAGTAAAGACATAAATTTAATTGCTTCAAGTAACAGATTGTTTCATTCACTACCAGTCTGTGTGTCCAACAGCATTTAGAAAACATAGAAATCTTTTTTTATTATTAAAATTAAGACTTCTACGGTTGTTTCTTAATGTTTGTTAATTAGGAGCAATTGAAACCTAAGGCACTTACATACGCATAGTATCACTCCTATCCATTACTTCACATATTTAAAATGCTTCTTTTGACTCTTCCTCAACTCACTGTCCATCTTGCACTACTCTCACTCCTTCTGCACCTCTGCATCCTGTTTGGAAGACTATTGTAGTGATATTCAATGCAAACTTAATCTATTCTATCAAATTTCCTAACTCAGTGCAGTTTTGGAGTGTGTGTTATTTATAAGCTCTTCTAAAACTCAGGAATGTTTCAGGGGGTTGTGGCCTGAGTGCTCCCTTGCTGGTTTTTCATAGTCTATTTCTTTATTGCCACAAAGATAGAAAAGTCTGTGCAACTGAACACTTTGCTTGTTTATCTTAGAGATCATTACAGGTGCCTCTTTTTCCTAGTTGCAGTCCACGCATCTAAGATGTTTTACCTCACTGAAACTTGAAAGAATAGGGCAAATAAAGAACATGTTTCTTTTCCTGTTCCATGTGACACTTGAGTATGTAGCTCTTCTTCCCCATTCTTTGGTTGTAGCGATCAGTTTGATTTTTTATGATAGATTTTCCTTTTCCTGAAGAAATAACAAAGATATTGTCCATGCTGAGTGGGTACGTTGTAGGGTGGTTGGGGGTAACGAAAATGAAAGCATTTCCTTTCACCCATACAGAGAATTGAGATTAAAGCAAGTGGCATTTGTGGTCTGCATCTACTGCTCTGCTGTGCTTTTATTTATTAAGAAAGTGGCCTCTTGATACATCTGAAAATCAATCATCCAAGCTACTTATGGTGTAGTTTGAAAATTGTTGACAGCTGAAAAGGAATCCACTTTAGAATGAGAGCACGAAAAAAAAAGTTAAAAGGCAGGCGTCAAGCATGTTGCTGGCAACGGACATCAAAGGCTGTATTTTCAGCTGGATATTTAGATATGGAAAACAAATGTAGTAATAGTTTACTTCTGTTTATAAATCTGAACATGAGTCAACAGTGTCATGATGTTGCCTCAAGGAAAGGGGAGGGGTGAAGTGTCTGAGATGAAACTTTCGGTTTGTAGGAGGATAGGGTTCCGCTCTCTCGGCTGCGGGTGAGGAGGCGTCAGCTGAGCAGCACATTCACATCTGACACTGAACTTCTAGAAGAATGCAGACAACTGAAAGTCCAGAGCACAGCAGCAAGAATAATCAAGCTCTGGAAAACACAGCCTCTGAAGGAAACAGTTCTAGCAAGGGAGGTTTAAAGGAGTTATTCCAAGTATCACAAAGAACGTCTCTGAATGTGAGGTTTCTGTATATTGGCATGAACTGCCTAGACAGTTTGAGAAATCTATCAGGCTGGAATTTTTTAAGAACAGGTCAGGCATTTGCCAGAATTGGTTTAAAGATAAATTGTGCACTGGAAGCAAGTGAAGGGAGGGAAGAGGGAACCTTTGGATGCCTGCCTTTTTTTTTTTTTTTTCTGTGAATTAAGAACTGAGGTTGTACAAAGCTACGTTCATATCCAGTGTTTCTCATCTGTGGTTTTTGGTAGTTTTATTAATGAATTAAAGGACTGGGAAACAGAAGGTCAAACATAAGCAGCAAATGAAACCAGGTTACATATTTATCTATGCTAAAACAGTATTATTTCAGTACAGACAGAACAATTACATATGTAGGAGCAAAGGAGTGTAAGTTACATTTACAGAATAGTGGAATGCTATTTTAAGGAGCACCATTTCTGAAAATAATCATTTCAACTTGGTTATCCACTGTGAGATTTTTGTCTGATTTCTGTTGGAAATGGGCCTAATGTAATCAATGGGTATATAAAACAGAGGCAAATCCCCTCTCTCTGGGACTGATGAGACTGCAGCTGGGATACAATTTATGGCTGGTTTTCACAGTGGAAGAAAGATACTGGGAGGGTTCCTAAAGAGGCATAAACATGATAGGCTGAAAAATAACACTGCTTGCAAACTCTGGGGTTTGGAAAGGAAGTTAGTTTTATTCAGCTGTAGTCTCCAAGAGCTTTCCTTTATCAAAGCAGTGAAATTAAGCTAGCTGTGTAATAGCTTAAGCTGAGAGAGCCTGCCAGGCCAAGTAACAGCAGAACTGGAATCAAAGTAAACAAAATGGTTGTAGTGAGCATAATGAAAAATATTAATTTGAGAGTAGAACTTCCTTCCCTGGAAACATTTCAATCAAGGTTGACAGAGGAAATTTTTTTTCTCCCCTTTGAAAAAGGCAAAAGCACGTAAGCCTTAACCCAGAAGAAATAATTCATTGCAGCCCTCTGGCTTGTGCTATCAAAGAGATAAGACTTAGATGATTACATTGGCTCCTTCTGGCTTCATAATTTATTTTGCAAAATGGTGGTGGTGGTGGGGTTAATGAGAGATTAGCAGCTCTCATGGGAATGGAAGAAGGGTTTTCCCATGACTGGCATTTTGTAATCTCTATCTCTGGAAGTTTCTTTTTCAGTCTTAGCGCCTGTTCATTTTAGGTCATTAATATTTCTATTGGTTTTGATGTCAGAGGGGAGAATCTTTTAGCTTTTTGTCTTCTCATAGCAGGGAGGGGATTGTTCTGGTACCATCAAGGGAATTCCTTTCAACTCTAGATTTTAGTTTTGTTTGGGGTTTTTTTGTTTGGTTTTGTTTTTGGGGTTTTTTTTCCACTTCAATAATAGTTTCATTTGTTATTTTGTCTAACACTGCAGTTTCTGGAGTCACAATTGCAGAGACAAGTTTTTTTCATTCTTAGTAAAGAAAAGCTAGAAAATACTATAGAAAAATGTCCTGAAAACTGCAAAATCTGAGGATAAAAAGTAACCAAGCAATTGGTAGTGTAGATGTTTTTCATGTTAAATATATAATGAATTTATTTTGGGGTAGAAGAGGCTTGACTTCCACTTCCAGTATTTTTTAACTCTTTATAGATAGAATTATGAAACTCTCCATACTTCACATTGAGGGAAATGGCAGCAACATATTATACAAAGGGAAGTAGATGCTGTGAAAGAAGAAAGAATGCTGACTTTTTAGTGAACTTGCTGGTAAGCTTATTTAGCCCTGACGAGCTCAGTGCAAATTATGGTGTACCTGGAATTACTAATCAACAGCAAAACGTCACTGGAATAGTTGGGGCCTGTAGCACATGGTATATCAGGAAGGTGGAAGAAGTTGGGCTTGTTCGACATGGAGAAGAGAAATGTGGTGCGGGCTGGTCTTCCACCAGCCAGAGGGGACTTGTAGAGAAGACAAGTCAAACTCTTCTCAGAGGTGCACAATGAAAGAAAGGGAAATGTATGTATGTAGATTGGGTATGTATCCAATATGGGAAAGTCCATTTGGATGTCAGGAAAAGCCGTCACCATGATTGGAGTTAAAGCCTGGAAGGGATTGCCTAGAGGTGCCATGGAGTCTCCATCCTTGGAAGCATTCATGCCTTGATGGAACGGTTAGTCTGGCCTTGAGCATGAGACTGAGGGTGGTGAGACACTGGAGCAGATTGCCCAGAGAAGTTGTGGATGCTCCATCCCTGAAAGTGTTTAAGGCCAGGCTTAAGGATGGGGCTTTGAGTAACCTGGTCTAGTGGGAGGTGTCCCTACCTATGGCAGGGGGGTTGGAGCTGGATGATCTTTAAGGTCCCTTCCAACTCTAACAATTCTATTATTCTATGTCATGACCTCCAGAGGTCCCTTCCAAATTAAATTGCATGATTTGTTAAGGATGTTTGTTCCTGCATTGTGCAGGTTTGTTCTCTAAGCATAGCAATCCTGTCCCTGTATTTCCTGGTTATTACTAAGAGCTGAATCTGCAATACTGAAACCTTATCTTAAATGGACAGTTTTGTTCTAACATTTATCTCGTTTTATGAGATGCTGTTAAGAGCTGGGCAGCAAGGTGAAGAGAGGAATGAACCTGTCTTTATATCTGCAGTGCACTGGTGAGATATCTTTTCCTTTCCTTTCAAAGGAAGCTCTGTGGGGTACTACAAGGTGTTGTGGTAAGGATTATAGCCATCTAGTTCCTTGTGTTTCTCTGGTTCTCTACCTTCTGAATAAGTATGAAATTTGGAGCTGATGTTCATATTCACTTGTTTTCTCCCAGGAGCTGGGGATGTGTGTGGGAGGCTTTTTCTCCTCCCTTTTCTTCCTTGTATCTCTCCAAAATAGTTCTTTCTAAACTTTACAAATGCTGCCAGGAGAAAATCTGGCGTGTGCATATAATTTAACTGTTCACTTATTCCTAATCAACGAGAATATGCCTTCAAAAGCACTAAGAATATTCTCTTTTTGTAGTTTGTTGTAAAGTTTATTTTGTATCTAATTTGTGACTAATCAGCTGTAGCATATGGTAACACTCTTTTGAAATAAGATGCCTCAATTTTTTTCATCTCTTTTTTTATTTAAAGGATTTTTTTCTACTTAGCTGTTGGTGTTTTCTGGATGCTTCTATTAATGTCTGAGCCTAGTAAGGGCAGGTCTTAAGTTCATAGCTGAGGTTCACTTAACAGATGGCCTTCCTTGGCTAACTTGCTGGTTCTCCTCCCTCTCTCTCCCCTTCTCTTGAGAGAGGTCTCATTGCTCAGGGCTGTTAACTTGTGAAAACTGGATCCTACTGGTTTATCCTTATGCATCCAAGTTGGGAATATTCAGGTTCATTTTAGTAGTTTTCCTGATGCACACAGTTTTCTTCCTTCATCAACCTCCTTATTTTCTTCTTTCCAGGAAAATTTCCTCACTCCTCCAGGTTGCCTCTTAGGCTAGTATTCAAGCCTCTTAGGCTTGAAAAACCCACGTGGTCTTTCAAGAGATAACCAGGTGGGAGGANACTCCTCCAGGTTGCCTCTTAGGCTAATATTCAAGCCTCTTAGGCTTGAAAACCCCACAAAAAAAAAGCCTCTTAGGCTTGAAAACAGCTCTGCATTTTAGGATTACTTTTTTAAGAAAAAATAGCCTTTTGCCTATTTTTCATCTCATCTCCCCAAAATTATCTGTGCACTCAAACTTTCTTGCCATAAGATGTAATGACCCAGATAGACTTCACTGACACTGTATGCGGTTCCAGATCTCCCTTAAACCAAGGCATAAGTTAGTTCCTTGGAAGCTCTTCTTTGAGACCTGGTGGACAGGTCCCTGCTTCAGGCAGGGAAGGAAGGAGAGGGCTTAGTTTCTTCTGAATTCTCACTTCCTTATTCCTTGGTGTACAACAGATATACTGCCTCTGTGCTAACTAGGTTAGAGTTTCCTTGTTTTAGCTAAAGGACCATGATTTTTAAGCTTCGTAGTTTTATAATTTTATGTAAATTTACTTCCTCGTTAAATATAACCTCTTTTCTGTGTTCCACAATTTCCTTGTTGCAGTGCTGGTAATGACACTTGTGAAAAATTGCTTCTAAAAGATAAAATAAAATCCCTGTCAATGCAGAATTTCCCACAAGAGTGAATGCTAAAGTTTTGACCGACGTCTCATAGCTCAGCACGGGTATCCTTAAAAGGTAGCTGAGTCATATGTCTTTCTCGGGGGACAAGTATGTGAAGTGCCAATAGTGTGCTCTCAGGCTTTGGAAATCCAAAGCTGACAAGTACCACTTTAAGATGATAAACTTTTTAAATGAAACCTTAGTGTTCTGGAGAATAATAAAATCATAGAAATGCAAGGTTGGAAAGGACCTACAAGATCATCTAGTCCAACCGTCCTCCTATCACTCGTACTACCCACTAAACTATTAGATCATGTCTTGTAGCGCCTTGTCCAGACACTTCTTGAACACCACCAGGGACGGTGACTCCACCACCTCCCTGGGCAGGCCATTCCAGTGCCTGACCACTCTTGGGGAGAAAAAGTTTTTCCTGACATCTAATCTAAATCTCCCCTGGCGCAACTTGAGGCCATTCCATTGAGTCCTATCATTAGTTATCTGGGAGAAGAGGCTGACCCCCTCCTCTTCACAACCTCCCTTCAGAAAGTTGTAGAGTGTGATGAGGTCTCCCCTGAGCCTCCTCTTCTCCAGTCTAAACAGTCCCAGCTCCCTCAACCGTTCCTTGTAAGACTTGTGCTCCAGCCCATGCTTGCTTTAGCATGCTTGAACAACTCTTTGCTGCGTCATACCTGCCTCTTACACTAACATCCCGCTTTGCAACAAATGGCAAAAATCTGACATCTTAAACTTTCTTATTGAGCAATAAATTCCATCCTGTTTAATGCAGTATGAACAGAGCTGTCTGTCTGATCATGGCTTTCTTTGCTTGAAATTGAAGATATTTTTCTGTTTATTGTACAACAGTTTAAGTCCTTTATCCTTTACCAGCCTGAAGTTCTCTGAACTATTTAATATTAACTGTACCATTTTACCAAAAGTGCTATCTCAAAACAAATTCAAATATAGCTTTACCCAGGAAAGCCATGGAAACCCATTTATTTTTCTATTCTTCAGCTGGAAACAAATGTTCTGTTCTCATACCATGTGAAACTGGAATAGATTCAGGTCAGGCAATGCATGTTCATTCCTTGAGACTCCTTGATGGTTTTAACTACAGTCACTTCCCTCTTCAGCCCACTCCTTTCACTTCTAACTATGAGAATGGGAATTCTTTCATCTTTTGGGAATTGTGCTTGCATTTCCCTGAACCTTGATGAATAAAAATCTGCTAAAACTTAAATGAGTGGAACACATTTAGAATGTGAACTGCAATCTTGGGTGTTGCAATATAAAAACATTAATATTCACTAAAAATGGCTTTTGGTGGGACTTTTTTTTTTATTCTGGGTTATTGTGAGCACTTTTATACTTCTACTAAATTTGTTATTTATTTATATTGCTACATATGTTATGGGAATATTATTTCCTATGAGTCATGGTAGATCAGCAGTCCTTCCCTGGCTATGATCTAAAGTGTCACTGATAAAGCCTAAAACCTTTCCCTTTGACAGATAAAGCTATCCACTAGTTTTACAGGGGATGCTAATTGGTCACATGTAAGCAGACACCTAGTGCCTTCCTTTTTGACCTTCACCAAACATCTGATTGGAAATCTATTCAGTATTTTAGCAAATGTCTTTTCCTGGAAGGCCAAGAAATACCCATAGGGTGTGTTTGTATAAACTACCAGTCATGGAAATTATTTCGTAAAAGTTCTTACCAGCCCTTAGTTGTGATGTGACATTGCACCCAAATGAGTCTAAAATCAATTATTCATTTCAAAGTTGTCCTTCTCTCGCCTGTGTACGGTTTGAGGGTTCAAGTGGCAGTGTAAGAGTTGAGAAGGCTGTATTGTGCTGAACAAAATGAGGGCTGTTCTCTAAAACCCTGTTCCCTGCTCCATGGGGTCCATCTACACTAAAGAAAAAAGAATAAGTAACAACAGATTAGTTGTGCAGGGAACCACAAAACACATTGCCTGTATTGAAGATTTAGACCTCTTCTCAACATTGAATTCATCTACTGCTGAAAAGGTCTCCCCTCCCCCACTGTTTTGTGTGAACCAACACCTTATTTATTTTTTCCCTTTATAATATCTGTTAGAGAGGTTTAATGTGCTGGAGGTGGTTGGATATTTTTCTCATTAAAATTCATGTTTTGAGTAGTTGCCAGGTCAGCAAACTGGCTAAATAAAAGGAAGAAGGATTTAGCAGAGTCTGAGCCAGCCATTTACAAATAAATCTCTCGGGGTCTCTAATCACTCATCAATCTAGCCACCACTTTGATTTGAAGGGAGATTAAGGATTACGAATATTTTACAAATCTATTTTTAACTTCAGTGCCCCTATAAGAAAGTGAAGGATTCAGTGCCACTTTTTCACCCTTACTTATCTCCAGCAGCAATCTGGAATGATTTAGTTGGATAGGCTGAAAAACATAAAGTGTTTTTGCTCTGTCCATACCCAGCACATGAAAAAACTGTCAGTGTTTTGCCTGGTAAACTTTTAATTCATACAAATTGTGGATGGATATTTTCAACTTCTGTGGCTCTCTGTCTTAAAACAATTCTGAATACTTGTGCCCTGAATTCCCACTGAGGAGAGCATGGTCTCCATGGGATGCTGTAAATCCTTGACACATCATTCCTGAATTGCATCCCTTGATGTTGTTTGCCATCACCCTCCTAGACGAAAGGCCTTCAAATGACAATAAAAGTTTGCCAGAGCGAGTCTGCGTGGGAAGAATTAAGTGTTTCAATAGAAGGTGATGGACCTGTCATCTCCCACTGTAGGTTCCAGATTTCTGTGTAGCCTGTTACTGGCAGTCAGTAACTTGGCAGGAGCTCTGTGAAGCTTTGTCACAGAAAAGCCCTTTTGGATGCACAGGCAGCACCCTTTAGTTCCCCAGCGCCATCACCCCTTTCCCTCCATTCCCATCTTTGCCATCTGCACCAGTTGCTCAAACCATTTTGTTCCATCAGGTAAACTCAGTCACAAAGCAAAGTTGGAGGAGGACTCTCAGTCCTCTGAAACCTTCATAATTTGGTGCTTTTTAAATATTAGAAATAAACCCCTGAGATGATATGTGAATGTTAATGAAACTTAGCTGGGCTAAAAGCATTGAGGTTTGCCTACAAATCCCATCTGGATATCTGTCAGCAAAATGTTTATTCTTCATATTATTCTTTCAACCTGCTGTAAACAATTTCAATGGCTTCTGGATTTCCCCTTGATATACAAATACATTTTCAGCGCAGATCCTCCCTTTGATTCTCTGTATCAGTTCTGATGCCAAACCAAAACAAACCTCCCTTCTGTGTACCAGCTTAACTGCATCTCTGCTCCTGTGGGACTAGTCCTGACAGGGCAGGAAACGCAGCCTCAGCCCTCTCTCTGCCACCAGCCTTCAGGAAGGCTTGTTGTCAAGTCAGAAGGGCGTAGAACTGGAGCTGAGCCTTGAAACCTGCCTCCAGCACTTTGGCTCTGGCACCCTGGGGCAAGGAGCGAAAGCAGGGTGGAGGATGAATTGCAGCCTGCCCCTTCCACTGCTTTGCGTAAAGCCTTTGAACCCTTGCCCTAAGGGGAGCCAGGGTGCCTCTGCAAGGCAGGGGGCTTCCAACAATGCACCCCTTGTGCTGCCTGGCGTCTCCCACCGCTGCTGCATCTGAGATTATCCTGTACATTCCCTGGTGAGAAGGAACCCCCTTCTGGTGTAAGAATGATTTCCTATTCCTGGTGATGGATGAAGCTGAAATAAAGCAGTTCAGTTTTCAGAAAACTGTCGACCCTGAAAGGATTGAGCTGTTATTCTAATTACTGTAATGAGCAAACACTGCTTGGAAATCATTAAAAGAACATATACACAGCTCTGTCTGATGTGTATTGATGAAACTTTTCTTGAACCAGAGGGATGCAGGTTAATTTTTTTCTGCTAAATTGACAGCAGCGTGGGCAAGACATTTTACTGTTGCTTTGTATTGCACTTCCATCACCAGGAAATTTGTAGTCAAATACAGGCTATTAGTGTGAGTGTGGGTGAATGTTGGGAGTGAACAGTCATAATGGTCTCTTCATAGGGGTTTGAAATTAGAGTTGGCAGAATTAATTTTCAGCTACGCCATTTCTCCTTGGGTTCGCTGACCTGTTGGAACCATTGCAGGACCACGTTGAGTTCAATCTGAGGGTTTTTGGAGGTTTCTTTATTGAAAGACTTCTCAGATCCACAAAGGAAATGGAAAATTGTACTGTGCAGTCACTGGTCACTTAAAACTTCGGCATGCAACATAAGATGTGCATGTTCATGCATTTCCTGCCGTGCTGGATTTGAAGCAGTGGCTTGAAATTTGCTTCCCACCTTCACGGTTCCCTGACCATAAGGGTAGATAATCAGCTGCTCAGCCTCAAGGATTATATTTAGAACAGTTCACTCTTTTTTTTTTTATATATATATATATATATACAGTTCTGACTGCAGCAGCAGAAAGATTGATTTTTGTCGAAGGGATGTGAGAGATCAGATTCAAACCACTAGCTCAAGTGAAACAGAAGAGGGGTAGCGTGAACGGAAGCTGCTCACCAAGGTGTAGGGTTGCCCAATCCTAGTTGGTGGCACTGAGGGGGCATGCATGCAGGCATCCCTTCTGAGGGCACCAAAGTGCTGGGAAAGTATCTCAGAATAGTTCTACTACAGGAAAGAAAGAAAAAAAGAAATAACTGTAAAACATCAGATCTGTATGAGGGGTAGAAAAGTTTAACCAGGTTTCTCAATACAGGACTATTTTGTAACATTTTCATATGAAGTTTAAGATCCTTTGGAAAGAGGCTGCTGAAAGAATGGCTAGCAAATTGTTAGCATGAGATAGAACACAGATGGAATATGCAGGCTTCCATTCTTCCTTCAGAAAAGCTCTTTTTATTTGTGCAACAGCTTTGTAAAGTAACACAGCAAGCATTTTTTTGGGTTAAATCCCCCACTCATATGGTTCTCCTTAGTATAGATGATGTTCAGCTGATAGGAACTGGTACACTATGTGTTGCCCAGATCCTCAGGATGGGCAGGTTTCCAAAGCTTACCCCGCTTCACGTTGTGGGGACAGTAGGTGGCAGGTGATGAAGGTGGAAGATGAGCTGATTCAGCAGCAGCATTGTGTTATTTCTGTGTCTTTGTATTGCACATGTGCAGTCCTACATGATTTTCTTCAGGAGACAGCCAAACCTAGTGAGATAGCACTATTGCATTGGAGAAGTTGTTTGATAAAGAGTGAGACTGTAACTAATTGTGAATCTCAAGGAAGAAACTGAAGAAAATTGTTAGGGTATGTTTTCTGGGGAAAGAAATTCTGATTTTTCTTGCACTGCCTTATTGCCTTTACCTGTAAAGAAAGAGTTGTCATATTCTAACATATTTACTATTTAGAGGTTGAACTCTGCTGTAAGGCTCAGATGACCCAACACTTGCTCTTTTTCCCTCACTTCTTTCCATCAACACTGTTTGCTCTTGGCTGTGGAGGTGGCGTCAAATTTCGTGAGGGAAATGAAAGTCTCATTTTCTGACAGATGTTGCCTATCAAAAGCAGAAACATGTTAGAAGGCTTGATCTGATGAGCTATACATATGGTTTAATTTTTCAGTAGAAAGTGTAATTAAATTCTCTGGCGTTCTTGGGTTAGCCCATAGTGCTTCATGCTATAATCTTGCATGAGGATCTTAAGTGTGTGGTTTTGATATTTCTGGTATATGTAAGCTGCTAATAGAGTAGCTTTTCTGTTGTGAAGAATTGGTGTCTGCCTCAATTTATTGACTAATTAACCTTCCCTTTTTTGCTGATCATTAGAGTGGTGTGCTGTATGGTCATAGATAAGCTCACCCTCTAGTACCACTCCGGGAAGAGTGCTTTGTAACTTTCGTTTCTCTCAATATTGGTACTAACTCTAAAGCTTTTTCTTTAATGGTAAAAGAAAATAGTTTTGAGTAGCATAGATTTCTTTATTGTACGTTTCACGCGTTTACTAAGAAATTTGGATCATAGTGATTCATGGTTATCCTATAGTGGTTTACAGCCATCCTACTTCCTAGAAGAGGTATCACATACTCAATTGCGTGCTTTTTTTTTCTACAGGGAGAAATAATTCTGCGAGGGAGAGGGGGAGCAGGGAGGAGGTATCACACATGATGTTTGCCAGACCAGAATTAAGTGAAATATAAAGGGCCATCCTAAGCCTTCAGCTCTGCATGGAGATGTGTGCGGGCTTCACACAGATCAGCTGTCTGACGTGGCCTCAGGCCTTCCCCTAGAAACCCTGGAAGTGAGACACGTAGTGTCTGTCCACACAGCACCATGGAGGTGTAAGATCACAGCGTGTCCTCTCTTGCCCGCTTTACACTGGCAGGGAAGCAACAGCAGCCCAGTGTGTGATGGCAACCAAGGTCTGTGTGGCAGGAGTCCCTGGAAGATGTCCTGTGCTGCTGAGGATGAAACCCACTGCTGACATATCTGCCTTGTGGCTGTCAGGCGTGATGGTTTGAGGAAGCAGATGTGTGTGATAGTGTACGTGACACTTCATTCTGCTTAGAGACACCACTCATCTTCTCTACAGTGCAAAATGAAAAATAGCCACCTTTTAATCATATTGCAGGCATTTGTTGCTTTGTGGTGGTTGGCTATCACAAGGCTCGTTTAATGTGAATCAGATGGCAAGTGTGCAGAGCAGTTTTCTGACTCCTGTCCAAGAAAAAGCTTGGGTCAGCTGGCACACAGCTTTCTGAGGGCTGGCTCAGCTGAGTCTTCCTGGAGCTGGCAACTGAGCTGCCTGGTCAGCCGTGAAGCAGGCAGGAGTGCAATGCTAGTGTATGGTGAAGAGGAACCTCTAGGCAGGACATTAAGTAACTTGTAGCGGTATTTAGGCTCCCAGCCACTTGGGCAGTTCAGACTGAAGAGTGGTAGGGGAAGCCCACATGTTGTGCTCAAAGAAAGCAAGGCGATTGCAGGGAAGAAAGGTGAGGACCCTGGAATAGCCCTCTTTGACATGCCTCGGTCAGAGAGCCCCCAGGAGATAATGACACAGATTGTAAACCAGATTGTATCTGGCTTGGCTTAGCTCTTCACAGTCTTTCCAGTGATTTAACTAAACATGGTTTATACTGATTTAGTTAATCAGGCATTGCAACAGTGTGTAGGTAAGTTGTCGTGCCTTATGGTCCAGTCAGAGTAAGCCATGCCTGTGGCTACTTTGTGTGAATCCAGCACATACTGTTGGCCAAGTTTACTGGATGGTAAAGACCATCACTGTCAACAGCAGGGTTTTGGCAAGATAGACACTTGGTCCCCTCAAGGTGACCCAGCATGGTAAAAGGAGGTGGCAGATTAAAGGGGTGAGAGAAGTCTTGGGGTTCTTCCTTGGAGCAGGTGACTTTTCTCTGACTGATCTTCTGCAGCATGGTAATGACTGTGCCACTGTATGTCTGTGGAGACTTGGTGTATGGGAGGCCATGTACGATGTTGAATTTTGGTCTTGCTGGGTATGCAGTAGTGCAGTTGAGAAAGGAAGGAAAGGACTTCTTTGGGAAATTCCTGCTTCAAGGAGGGCAATGCATGTAATTTCAAAGGTGGGGTTTCTTAGCTGTGTCTTGTCTTTCTGCTCACCATGTTCAGAAATCTCAACTGAAATAGAAATTTTCCTTAAAGGAACATTAAGCTGTTGGGAAAACTTTTTCAATGCTTCGTGATAGCTCCGCTGCAAAGACTGATATTTTGGTGGATTTTGGGTTTGAGTTGGTTTTAGCTGGGAATGTCCCAGTTTTTCTGGTTTCTAACAGTCATCTGTCTCTCTTTCTACACATCTACACTAAACAATTCAACGTGTCTGAAATGTTAATATCTTTTTTTTTCACTTCATAGCCTTAAATCTGGGTGCTAACACAAACAACCCAGTATTGAACTAGTTTCATTATTCAGGGAATAACTTTTTAAACCAAAAACATTAATCATATTTCTCTTAATCCCAGAGGTAGATTTAAGATCACCTCTTTGTTTTAAAGCTAAAGTTCCTTCATAGAAATTTAGAGCACACAATTTCTCTGGAGCATTTGCAGCTGCTAATGGTAGCTTGTGTACTTAGAAATCAGTATGTAATAATATATTTCATGATAATCTAGCAGCTGGGGAAGTCCGTGTGCATTCAAAGACAAATAGGCGGCCAGCCACTCTGCTAATTACCACTTCACAGCCCTTTCTGTGAAAGGCTATAAAATGGAATTGGTGCAAAAATGGCTTTCAAACAGAGATGCCCCAAACCCATATTAGCGAGAAGGTTCCACTAGAAAAGCATATAGGATAAAATATTCAATAGTATCTTAGAAAACATTAGCAAGGCATAATACATCTCTTTAAATCATAAATTATCATTTACATGGAGAAAACAAAGTCCCCTAAGTGGTCTTCTAAAAACACTTTGGAAATTAAACCACGCATGTGTAGACTGTAGCGTTTCTTTTCTGTCAAGCTGTTTCAGTCTAGGGCTGCCCCCACTAGCCTGGTTTCGTTTGGCTCTCGCCAACCTGGCAGGCATTCTATGAGAGGGAAAAATTGGCTGGGCATTCTGTTTCTTTATACCTTTTGGATTCAGCTATGATCATTTGAACTGCCAGAGAGGGGTTTAGATGGCACCCACTTTATTTAAGTTAATGAAACAACAGGTGTGTGAAGGAATGTGTTCAAGAGAACTGAGGCAGATGTGTGTCTTGCTTAGATTTGAATTTTGGATTTGTCATCTTTGTTGCCTTTTAGAGTAGCAATGAAAAATAAATGAAATGGCAGTGCTTCAGCATTGCACTATTACCCACCATCTCTATTCACCCACCTTTTCAGTTTATCTCCTCTTTTCCTTTTTTTATTGTGTGACACTTTAGCACATGCTGAGAACATATGCCAAAATGCTTATTCTTAAAAGCTGCCTTCATTCATCTTGAGCCGTTATTGAGAGCTTTGTCTGCTTCATAGATAAATTGCAGAGTGCTGAATCAATGTCTTCTTGTACTGGAAACCAGACAAACAATTCTGACAGAAACTCTGCTGCGTTCACACTGAGTGTGTGGAGAGATGGCTTACCTCATGCAGAATACGGGCATCTAAACACCTTCTGGTTCTTAACTGGTTCGATGATATAAACGTGGCTGCTGATCCTAAACCACGAAAATAAGGAATGTGTGCTTGCTGCAAGTTACTTGCATGCTTGATAGATATTCCAATGTCATGGATGACAATTTTTGGAGCATAAGCTACTACGTGATTTTCAGATTGTATATTTTTTTGACTCTACACTTGTTTTAAATCTTCTTTAACATAGTTTTAACAGTAGCATCAATGTATTTACCACTGAATACTCTTCTTGACAGAAGACTTTAGCTTAGTAAACCAGATCTATTGTGTAATTGAGGAGTTTCTTTGGAAATTGGCTTCATTTCAGTTTTAAATTTGTCTAATTTGTTCCAGAAGTAAAGTGAACTTGTTTCTCAGAACTTGCTCATGATTGCTGGTGGTCAGAGCTATAATAAATTGAATTCCTTCCTATTTTAAACACTTTGTAAATATGTAAGCTAAGCTACAGTTTGTACTGGGCATTGACTATACAAAGTGATAGTATCTTTCCTAAAAAAACTCTTTTTAAGCATGTAGAACAACAACCCCTCCTTTCCATTGCTGGTACCCAAATATTGGGAATTATTTGAGCAACAGGTTCTCCAGTAATTTGAGTGCAATACTTCAATAGATCTAAGTTGAGAGAGAGAGAGAGAAGAGGGGGGAAAAGATGTGGATACTCTGTTAGAGGTTGTAAATCACATGTATATTCAGCAAGTAGATGAGATTTGAAACAATAAGCTGCTCTATAACGCACAGACGGTCTTTCAGACTACCAAGCCCAAGCTCTAAAGTCTCTTTACACATTGATAAAAATGTCTAACTGTGAATGAAATACGTTTATTCTGTCTCATGTAAAGCTCTGTAAGCTACCAAGAACTGACTGAGCTGTTGACTCAGTCATTGTTCCTGGTTTTTACAACTCCTCCCATTCAGTTAATTAAAAAACCTGTTCCTGAACAGGAAACAAAAGCACTTTTTATACAGAATTGATCTATGTACATTTTCAAGATTTCTGCTCCGTGAATGCACTTTTTCTTTAGCTTTGTTTATTGCAGCACAAGTGCCTGCCAGAGGCAGGACTGTCGACATGACTGTCCTTCTCGGGTGGAATATTTCTCGACACACCGTCCTACACTCGTGCTGGGGGCCCATTGAGCATGGGATGGGGTCAGAACCTGAAAGGCACAAAAGGCTGCTTAGCAAGGAAGAGAGCAATGAATGGCACTAAAGTCAGGCCATGGAAATGGGGATACTCACGTGGGAGTAGCAAGGGGAAAAAGATCTGTCAGCAAAAGAGCAGAAGTCATAAAGGGTAGTGGGTTTGCGATTGATGAAAGTGGCTTTGCAGTGTGGCAGAAACATTAAGAGCTTGAGTTTTGGTGAGTGTTGACTTCAAAGCTTTTGCAAAATAAATAAATAAAAGCTGTTAGTAAGGTGAAGTTAACGATTAAGCTCAGCAGTTGCTGCTGTTGTTTTAGCAAAAGCTTTGACTTGGCAAGAAACAGAAGAATATGTATGGAAAAATGTGTATTGGAAAAACCACTTTCATTCTGTCAAGCTTATTTTTAAAGAGATGGCTACCAAATCCAAAGAGTTGTGTCTGGTGTAAATCTGCAAGTCACTCATGGTTAGAATCTCTGCAATCCGTGTTATGGCTGAAAATATGCATCTGCACAGCTTAACTTCCTTCCTATACCTGCAACTCCCTCTAATTTTTTAATCAACGCAGTGAAGTAATGTGATTCAGAGAAGGCCTGATACAGAGATTGGGACCTAGTGCTTTCTAAATTGCAGAAAGATTGCTCTCTTCAGTGCAACCAAAATTTTGTCCCCCGAAATGCTCTTTTCAAATTCAATTGTTCTTCTGAGAATGAAGCCTCTTTCATCTGTTGGTGTAAGATTTATCTGCTGCCACTGCTGGATGAGGTTTCTTTTTTGAATGCAAACTGATATTTTTTTTTATCTTAACCTCAAATAAATGTCATCATTTACTTGCATGCACTGGTAACGAGGAGAAAAATTAAACAGCTCCCTATAAGTACAGTCAGTGTTTAAAGTACTTTAACTTTCCATCAGTGCCAGAGTCCTCTTTACCTTTTTGAACAAACTTAGAAACCAAAAGTAGAATAACTCCAACTGCAGCTGTGCTGATTGCAGGTCCTGAATTATTGCTGCCCTTAGAAAATACTCCAGTTTCTTTCATTGACACTTCAGTTCACTTTTCAGCAACCAAAATGGGGAGACTGAATGGGAAGAAAGGTTTCTCCTCATGTGGATTTCCCATGAGGATGTGTACTCTGAAGTGGGGGAAGGATGAAATTGGGGTTTTTATATTCATTTGGTACTTGGAGTCACACAGATTATGAATTACAAGTGTACCATTCCTGGTTGGGGCATCAGCCCAAATGGAACAAATTTGTGTTACTCTGTTTTCCTCACATTAATGACCACAAATTTTGTTTTAGTACAAATGGGATTTTGCTCTTTCCACAGTAAAGAAGAAATCCGATGTTCTCATTCATAATTTCTACTGAAATCAGTGTTAATGAGTTGGGGGAATCTATGGTGTAAAGGCAGAAATTTTTGATGCAGCTGTGCTGTAAAATGCCAGCACACTTGGCTAACCTTGAACAGGTATTCTAATATGGCCTGTTTGAACCTGCTGGGAACAAGTAATATTAATTTCAAATGTTAATTTGAAGTTTATTCTTTTACTTTCATCACAGCTTTCGTCTGTACTTTAATTAAATGTTAATCTATTGTAGATGTAGACACCCCTATTCTTCTGATGAATGTCTTGGGATAAGTGTATATGGATGATTTGGGACGAGATCACCTAGTTAAGAATAGGTCCAAAGGCAGATTAAACGGGTGCTGCCTCTTAATTTAATTGCATGTCATCTCTTTCTCAAGAATGGGAAAATCTGCTTGGGTAGAACAATGTAAGATCTTGTTAAGGGCCTTGTGCTTAAGTACAAGGTTTGATCTTCAACTTGCATTGACATATCTAAACTGTGTCTTCACTCCTTAGGGACAGATTTTTAGCTCTGAATCAATGTTAATGTGTAAAAGCAAGCAATGTATTTGTGTAGTAAGACAAGTGGCTCAAAGTGCAGGAAGAACTGTAACCATGTGCGTTTTCACCTTTGGTTCTACATAATTTTATTTTCCAGCTGTTTATATAGAGGACAGCAGGTTTTGGTAGACGTTTCTCTTAAGTGAGGAGTAAATTGACTTTACCTTCTTATCAAATCTTCCTGTCTTCCAGCAGATGTCCTCATAAGGATCCTGGAAGCCACACTGGTGGGTCGGAGCCGTAAGCTTTTAGTGCCACTTACCATTTTCATACCTGAGGTCTGAGTGGGCCTCCACTCTGGTACCAAGGGAACAGAGCTAGTAGTCACAGAAAGAAAGGCTTTTGTCATCAGGCAGCTGTTGTCATCAGGCTTCATCTTCTCAACACTGTTTCATACAAGCCCTGGGTTGGTTTACATGGGATTTCTGCAAGTTTTCTCAATCTCTTTTGATACCTTTTTGTGCTGTGACCTGGGTAAGCTGTTATTCACCAGGAAGGCATGGAATCTTACTGCTCCACTGGAAACTAGCAACAGGTTCTTGTTAATAGTAACTAAGCAAGGCAGACGGAGCAGTAGTCATCAGACTCCTCTTAAGCATGTGAACTAACACACTGCCTGTGGAATATTCTTGGTGTCTGTTGGCAGCACATGGGAAAGGAATAATATGATGTTAATTACAAGTTAGATCGATGATAACCCAGTAAGTTAAATTTAGTTAACTTGCAGCCCAGACACTCAAATGTGTGACCCCGTAAAATGGAACATTTTATTGTGGTAATCTCATATTTGTGATGATAATAACTTATGAAACAAAGGTTAGAGGTTTGGCTTGTTTTCCCTGTCTGTCTTTTTACATCATCTGTAACCTAAAATTTGCTCTCATGCAGTATCTGTGAGTTAAATCTGCTTTAAGCTATCATCAGTCACCATTTGAACTGATTTTTCTTTGTTATGCTGCCAATAGAAACAACTTTTATTTTTTTTTTGTTACGCTACTGAAGAGTCATAGCAGTAAGATAAGAGAAAGGAGGACACTAGGCTGTACCATCCCCTTTGCTTTGCCAGCACAGGATTAGAGGTTTTGATTAGCAAGCGTTGCGTTGCGGTGTGGGAAGCGTGGCTGGATTGCCTGCCGCCATCTCTCCAGCAGTGCGAGCGCATACGCAGAGGTGAGGTGTCAGCGCGCTGATGCTCCGCCAGGTTGTGATGCCTGACTCATTCACTCTTGGTTGAATGGGTATTTGTACCACAGAGAGGAATAAAGGCATTTAAGGCTTCCAAGTCTTCATAATACTTCCGAGAAATAAAACTGTTCCTTCTGAAGGGCTCCTTTCCCCATGAAACGTTGCACAATCTCTGCGGACTGAATGTGCCTTTGTGCCTTGCCTTCTGCTTTGCAGTGCCATAAGTTTAGCTCCAGTACACTGGATGAATTCTGATTGGATTATGTTTACTTAGATAGGTCTCTAGTTCATGTGTCATCTGTTTTTTTAAGACATTCCCAAAGTTTCCAGAAGATTGGGTACAGGTAGGGACACAGGAGGTCCTCTTCCTCATCCCTCTCCCTTTCTCTCAAGAAAAAGTGCTGACAGGCAGCTCTTAAAAAACAAAGGCAGTATTTCGAAGTCTGTTTAATAGCTATTTCATGGTGATTATTAAGAATCAATTCTAGTTTTTCTAGGCTGTGGTGGAGTTGTTTTCCTGTTTGAATTGTACCTATGACTCTTGTGTATTTTCATGCTGTATTCTCCACCCTTTTATAGTCTCCTGTATGCTTTCAGCAGGCTATAATAAGAAAATAAATAAATAAATTCTTAAAACTCAGAAAAACATCCTTCCTTCTCTGTCCTTCCAAACCATTATTTATTTTTTTATATAGCTAACAGAAGCTGACATGGCAGATAAGGATGAACCTGTACCTTTGGGTACTTTCTTTGACTGAGGGGATGGGCTTACCTTAGCATTGCATCCGTGTTCGTTTGCTGCCAGGTTCCAGCCTGAGGTGGTGAAATCAGTAGCTCCTTCAGTGAGGAATCCTGAGGATTGATGGAGCAGGTGGTCAGCTTTCCTGTCTCCTGTTTGAGCAGTAGGGCTGTGAGCCTGTCTGCACTCATTCATTTGTGGACTACTCTCTGCTCCCGCTGTTGAAAACATGGTTCTGTAATTCCATTTATACTTGCAGTTTTTCTCTGCGATGAGTCCTTTCTCCCTGCACTGTTCCCTCTGCAGTGGTGATCCAGTAGCTCTGCTGCTCCAGAGAACCTGAGCATGTCCTCTGGAGAACTCTGAACTAGGTTTCAAGCAAGCTGGAAGATGACAAAAACGAAGCAAGACATTTATTTCCCACTCATCATTACTTCTGCATGTGTGCCAAACCTTTTCAGGTTTACTTAGTGACAGGTCCTCAAAAGAGCTGCAATATTGACTTTACACCTTGGCTGCAGTTAGTCACATCGTAGCTGTACTGAAGGTGTGATTGATTGGGTTTTGTTCTGCCTTTTTTCAGGTCTAGACAGGTATGGCCACTGCTATGACAATACTTCTTGCAACAGAATGCCACATGTAAATTCTGTGCAAAGACATATTGGCAAATGTCAGTTTAAATAAAAAATAAAATAATAAAAAAAAAAGATTAAAAAAATATATATGTAGGCTGTAGTGTTACGATTCTGTCTTAATCTATTGTTTTAGAGTCTTTGGTTTGCCTTGTCTAAGGACTAGGTAGAGACGAAATACCTCTATGGTATGATCTAGCTGACAGGGTGACAAGTGAGACCATAAACTGAGATTTCCTTCCATCATCCTCCACTGAGACAAATTTATTTCCTCCTCAGGCATTGATGGCAGTTGTGTACACTGTCAGCTGACAACTACACAGGTCCATCTAAGAGTTGGGTGTGCTGAGTGTGCTTTCCAATTCATGTAGCTGCATTCTCCCCGATACCTAGCAAGCCACCTCTCTGTGCCCTTTGTTATTGTCTTATTTATGCTTTAGGCTTATGCTCTTCAACTCTGCCCAGTTATATCAAGGATCATCTTTTTCAGGAGGAAAACAAGGGTTCTTTCCTATCAGACAGACGCACAGGAATGCTGCAAAGTGCTGGAAAAAAAACCCTTTTCCAAAATGATGATATTCAGGCAGGTACTGTTCTTTGAGATAATGAAATGTAGTCAGCAGTCAACAAATAACATGAAACAAACCTCTGCAGTACTCTTGCTACCCTGCTGGGCTGTCTGCGTGTTCTTGAGAAGCACTGGGCTTTGCACAGTCTCACATAGAGAGATGTGAGACTTACTAAATAATCAAAGCTGCTGGAAGACAATACAACTCCTGACTCCTTGGAGAAACACTTAACAGCTAACGCGATTGAGCAGATGGTTTGGTGACCTTCCGTGTTTCCTACCGATGACATGCAGCTACTTTTTTTTTATTTTTACTTTTTAACTGAATTTATTTTTTCAGATTTTCTTTCTGGTATATCAGCATATACATGCTCTTGTCCTTTTATATCTGTGAAAATGAGACTGCTTGTTCAGTCTGTGAACCTTTACCATAGATAAGGACTCCCTTGGTCTGGGCACAGTACAAAATGGGTGTTTCTGTCTTGGAAACATTCTGAACTCTTGGAAATGACTGGATTACTTGGAGTTGAGGGATAAGTAACTGTGAAAAGCAAGGGATCTTATAATACAGAAATAACCTGGATGAGGTGGGTTAGAGTTGTGAAGGTATGTAAGCCTGCAAGAACCTAAGCAGTGGAAGCAGCAGAAGCAACCCAAAGGCTGGGACAGGGCTGGTTAATAACACTGCTTACAGGTGTTGCAGGGGCTGACAAGAAGGAAGATGGACTGATCTTCCTGCGCCTACTGGGTTTTAATAAATGCCTTCATAAACTGGAGGAACAGCCCCAGTTTAGGTCTTTCCCTGCCTTTTTATCTTTCCAGACTCATTTCCAGCAGTACTGGATTTACTGTCTTTGCTGTAAGTACCTTCACAGGGAAATAAGAATTCATAATCTGCAGAGATAATATATACTAGAATGAAACTGTTTCAATACTGTGCCTGCCAGAGGCCAGGCTGAAAGATAAAGAGATATAAAGCTTGCAGTAGTCATTCGTTACTCCCTGGCATTTGGCTGCGAAGGAGTAACCACACCTGCTCGGTGGACCATGTAGGTGTTACAAATCTTTGATCTTTCTGAACCTGCACTGATTAACTAGAGAAACATTTCATTATTCTTTGTGTGCTAGTAAGAGAGGAATGGGGGTACTTCTATAAAAGTATAGTTTTAGCTTTAGATTTTCCTTACTTTTTTTTGTTGTTGTTAAATTCCTAATTAACACGCAGTCAAATTGCTTTGTGATTTCTTTAAGCTTACTGTCAGTTTTGTGAAGTCTCCGGATGAAGTTTTGCCCCTTGCAAAGTGTAATAAAATTCCACTTTAGCTTGCAGTCAAGCCAGACTTATGTCCATTTAACTTGTATTTCAGCCATGCTGTCTTTTTTTATGGCAGCTTGAATAGACACCAGGGAGAAACTTAATAAGAAATGGTCTCCTTCTTCCCTGTTAGTTAGTTACTTGACATCTGGCTCAAATGTGTATTGCAGGCCCCTCTTCAGCCCTTCTTTCTCTCCTTCAATAAAAAAAAAAGTCTGCCTTTTTCAATGAGTAAATAAATTTCAAAACACTGTCTATAGAAAACCTCAAGTTATAACCCATCTTTTCCAAAGAAGAGGCTTTTTAACATCCAGCCCCGACAGCTTCCATGCACAGCATACTTCTTGATTTCGTAACAGGGGGAGATTAATGCTGCCCTTCTATTATATGCTTTGGGATCTGTGTGTACTCTGTACTCAACCTCCTCGTGAACTGCTGCTTGTTAGCAGTGGAGGCACAGACGGCTTTGTGTTTGCGCGGCTCAGCTGAAGGAAGGAGAGGATGGCACAGATAGCGATGTGGACGGTTCTGAGCATTTCTTTGTACCAAAGCAAAGCTCCAGCTGATTTTTCTTTTTTTTTTTTTTTTTTCAGAAGCATGTGTAAGCCTACAATAGATAGCAGACCCTGCTCCCAGTTGCATAGAGCATGAAGCACTTGTTCTGTGCTGGGGAATTTGGAACTTCTTTATGGAAGTTTGGATTGCAATGGGTAACTGGCTCTTTCTTGCCACTGGACTATCTCTTGTTAAACACATGACAGTCATAGTGAAATAATATTATTATACTTCCAAAGAAAGTAACTAGAGAGCCTAAAGACCACTGTCTCATTCAAAGCACTGGAATAATATTGTTCATATAATGTATTATTATTCAATATGTTGTATTCCTTCCTTGTTCATACCTTGGTACTGTGCCCAACTCATTCCCACTCAGAAGTGAGAGTTCTCAATTTCTTATTGAACTAGCAAAATTTTATCACTGCAGGATCTCAGTTTCAAAAAACTGTGTAACTTCCAGTATTTGACCCTGTTTTGTACATAAGGGGAGAGCATTAAATCAGAAGTAACCTCACTAGATTTAAGATTTGGATCTGTCTGAGGTTGCTGTGGTTTTGTTTTCTTCTTCAGAGAGCAAATCAGACCCTTGGATCCCAAATTAATTAATTAGAGTTGCATCCAGGTGGCTGTGTCAGTACTCAAAGACAGCAATGCTCTCTGAGGAGTGATTCAAATTAAGCAGGAGAGAGCAGCAGCTTCAGATCAGCCCATGAAGAATGAACACTGTGTGATGACTTCTGTAAAATTTAAGAACATCTTGCCCTTATTGACTCTCTGTGAAATACAGTCATTGGCTCCATGCTCTAGAGTAGTAGTTTTTCTGTGCTATCAGGTGCTCCCTGGTGCATCTCATAGTCCCTGCTGCTGCCTAGTGTCCTAGCACATCCGGACTCCACACAGGAGGAGGTCTGACTTCACCCAGTTCCTCCACACACCTGAATTTCCTTTGCAGGGAAGCGGGGTGCCTGCAGGGGGAAGGACCAGTGGAACTAGGGAATGCATCTTCCTTTTGGTGGCTGACAGGCAAATCCTGATACCCGGACTTAAATGATCTGTATGGCAGACTAGGGATCGTAGACCACAATTCATTTATCTTTGTCTCTCATAGACTGCACCTTGGGCTTCAGTCACAACATGCTTTCCAGCTTTGGCTAACTGAACACCTCCCTGCTTATTGTCCAGATTCCCTGAGCCCAGAGGTGCCAGCTGCCTCTCTATTGCTTTGCACCGAAAGGCGCTTGGCAGACAGCTTGAGGAGTTCAGTTCTGGATGCTGGCACATTTCTATTGAGAGCATAAAATGTTTTTCCAAATGTTGAGGAAGACATTGACAGAATTTTTGAATATAGAGGGTCTGCCTACAATGGAAGTTTTAGATACCTTCAGTAGGCAATTAAACAAATTTATAGGGAAGATGACCTCTGGAGCTACTAAGCCCAAATATACCTCTTCCTTGCTCTGGGCATCTTTGAGCCATGAGTTCCTCCCAGAGGTGTGGAGATGACTCTGAGGGGTATTGCTAATTGTGCTTAAAGTCCTCCGTACACAGTTGTTGCTGACTCCTGTCTAAGGCAGAATCCTGTGCGAGGCAGACCTCTGGTCTAACTTAGAGAAGCCATTCCTGTAGTCAACTACATTGCTGTAATACATCACAGGAGTGGTTCTCCAGGTCAGACCAAAGGTTGTGTGGCTTCTACTCCAGTCTTGGTCTTTGAAGCACTTGAATTGCCTTGGCTGAACTTCAAATACTAGTGTGTCCTGAAACAGACACAGAGTTAGGAAAGCTCCAGAAGAACTGATTTTTGAAGTTTGGTGGAATTTTATTAAACAGTTGCAAAACAGTCTCATGGTGGGAAGTACCAGCACCTTTAGTTACCCTGATGATAGTACTTCAAAGTTACTGTGGTCAACTTAGAAAGGCAGCACTTATGGAAGGCAATAAAAAGAAGTCTTCTATCTTGAAAGTTGATATTTAGGCTTACAACCACTCAAGCATACTGACTAAATGAGTATGCCTCCATCAGCAGGGTGCTGGGGTTGGGTGGAGAAGCTGAGCCTCTTGGTCTTGCACCTCTCTTTGTGTGCATGTGTGTGTGTACATGTGTGCACACACCTGGCAGGGTGGTGGGACAGGTCACTCTCATGGGGTGGCAGGACTTGCTGAGCTTGCATTTGTTTCCTCCTCTGCTGTGAGGTGGCCTGAAATAGTTCAGTGTGGGTGAGTTCTCTGAACGTGCCACCAAAGTCTCAAGCCTGACGGGATGTAGAGGGGCAGCGGGGTGTTGTGCACAAAAATGCTGAAGGAGTGAGAAAATATTTCTGTAGGAGGCTGACATCCTGATGTATTGGATGAATTTTAATGAAGCTGAGCATTGTTTGGAAACAATAATCCAGTGGCTGCGTGCATTGCTGATTTTAAAATATGATTTACAGGAGATGCACTAACCATTGATTTTATGCAGCCTTTTACTCGTTTTCTTGAGTTGCTTCTTACGTTGAGTCTTGCTGTGCTGTTTTCTTGCTGAAGTCCGCATTTACCTTAGTAGTAGTTAATGTTTCTAAATTTGGGAACATCACTCCACTGATTTTAAGTTTAAGTCGTCACAGCAAATGTGTCTGTCTAAGCTTTCGTTATCTCTGTATTTATAAAAGAAAGCCTTTAAACTTTGTGTTTGTAGTGTGCAGGGGTGATTGATATGCCTGGCAGTCCTCGGCAGGTTTGCCCCAGAATTAGTTCTAGCCTTTTACAAGACTTAGAAAACAGTCAAGGTTTTCATACTGGGGGGAAGCAAAGTCAGCAAGAAACACCTCTTTCTAATGCTCTTCTAGAGGCAGACCACCTTCAAAAGGATTTTAAATGTGTATGGTTTCATTTCTTATGTTATATAAAGTTCTCAAAGGGCTTCATTTATGATTAAAGAAAGTTAGGCACCATTCCACTCTGAGGGAGACCTTTGGGGAAAAGAGGTTTAGCCCAGCATTCTTTAATAGCTGTTTGGTGATGCTAAAAACAGAAACAAACCCCTTATGTTTATTGTTTGGGGGTTTTACAGTAATGGCTGTGTTTTCTTTCTGTAAAGCTTTTAATATTAAGGGCCAAAAAATGCTATCTGTTATAGATTCTGTTGGACCAAATTAAGTACACAAACACAAATGCCTCCAGAGCTACTTACTATTTCTAGAGATCATGTGATAAAGGGATCTTTTTTAATTTAACTTCAGCTCCCACACGTTCTTTTTGTTCCGACCTGGTGAAACTGGGTGTCTCTCACAGCAGGTTCAAGAGACTCACTGCACTCTCTCCGTCTTCTTGTTTGGCTGCTAATAACCGGAAAAATTGACCGAGCAAAATGGTGAAGAAGTTGAGCCAGCAGTTGCCACAGTGACAGTTGTCCAATATAAATATCTTACAACTCTTCTGTTTATCATCTGTTTTCAGGGCAGTTTAAGCTGCTGGAACAAGACCGAGATATTAAGGAGCCAGTGCAGTATTTTAACAGTGTGGAGGAGGTGGCTAAAGCATTTCCTGAACGAGTTTACGTCATGGAGGAAATAACATTCAACGTTAAGGTAGTCCCTGAATAAATATTTATCCCTGTCTAAATGATTAACTGTTACAACCTTTATATACATGGCAAGTGAGCAATGGTGCTGTGTGGGAAGTGTGATTTTTGAGACGAATGAGGCTTTAGTGTTGTGCATTCGTTGATGGTGCTCTTTGGGATCGTTTTTGCCGTCTTAAATCAACATGTCCTCTAAGGGCTCTCGTGTCTTATGGCACTTCAGGGAGCAGTCCCGATGATCCATCCAATAATTTGTCTAATTAGGATGCTACTGCCAGATTTTAAACAAATGTTGTTTGTTGCCCCCTTTCCCCTCCCCCTCCCCCACTCCAAACTTTATTCTCTGCTAAGCAGCAGCTGCTCAAATCCCCGTCCAGAAAGACTTATTCTCCGAGATCACACAGGGTGAAATGATGGGGTTGCTTGTCTGAAAATTACTGCAGCTAAATATCATTGTGAGTAAAACAAAACAAAAAACAAGAACCCAACAAAGGACATGCTTGTTCTGTGTGTCTGTGTGTGCGTGTTTGTGTGCATGTGCACGTCTCTTGGGCTCGTCAAAGGGTCAGCGATCCATGAGTGTAAGAGGGCTTACTGTCACCAGACACACTGCAGTGCAGTGGCGTGACACAAGAAGACAGAACTTGTTCTTCCTTGCCCTTCCTTGTCCTGCCTATGTGTGTGACACTACAAGGGTGGATCAGCTCTGCCAACAGAGCAGAGTGGTCTTCAAGTTCATCTGGTTTGCAACAATCTAAGACTGGTTCAAGAGCATCCTAGAATTTGGAATGCAATGGCACAGATCCTTGTGTACCCTGAAGGGGAAACTGGTTGATCCTGCTGGTGCAAAACCAATATAGAGTTTCCTGGTCCAGTACGTAGTAACAAGGTTTTTTTATAACAACCTTTTAATGGCTTTTTCTCTTTCTTGCACTGCTGGAGTTGAGGGGACACTAGCTAATCTGCAATTTTGATAGGTGTTCAGCAAGATTGCTGTAACTGCCAGAGCTCATCAGTTAATTCATTTAGCGACACAGACTCATGCCTTTCAAGACAGTAGGTTATGTTCATTTCTGCTCTCCATTAACCTGAACCCATAAAACAGAGCCTTTCATGAATGAAGGCTACGTGAGAAAGTTGGAACACTTTTGTATGTTCAGGATGTTGTTGGGCAAGTCAAGGCAACAAGAAAATTCCATTTCTACCCAGGAGTATCAGTCTTACCTTGGACTGCTAGCCTTGCCATTGCTGTGCTGTTATTTTTCACTCCATCAATGACTAAATCAAGAGAGTGGCACAGTAAAATGTGCAGCTTTGATTTCATAGGGAGAAAAATATTCATGTGCAGGCTTGTTTAAAGGTAAAATGTTGTGTCTTGAGTTTAATATTAGTGTTCTTAAAACTCTTTGTTATATTTAGCAAACTGAGAATTAAGCATAGCTTACTTAGATATCAAATAATTTTTTTTAAAGATGTTATCATGATATTCCTTAATGTAAATAACAGAAGTAATAATCCAGGTTTAACCTAGTTACACACTTATCTTGGCAGTACTTCTCTTGGCAGTTTTTTCACTTTCATAGAAGCCTATTCCAAGGTTATCATCTTCCAAAAAGTAAATGAACTTAACAGGATTTATTGAAGTGTTTAATAACCCTTTACATGCAAGAGAATTACGTAGGCCAATATTTTAATATAGGTTGAAATGATCAGAGGAAAGTGTCGTCTGATGCAATGTGCCCATTTAAATTCAGAAGAGAGTATCAGAAGGTAGCTAATCTGTTATAAAAACAAAATAATAAAAAAAGCCTATCTGAGGAGGCATTTAAGATGAGGAGGAACACTGAAGTCTGGGAATTCTTTCTTATTCCAAACACACAAGTGTTTCATGGATAATTTTTGAAGAAAGAGTCTGTAGCATTGCACCAGACAGTCCCAGCACGGTTTTGTCTGTGCTTGTTGAGAGCTGCTTGCATGTGCCAGTATGCCATGGTTGTGGTTCAACTTGAATGAGCCAGTTTATCCTGGGAGAGGCAGGGGAATTGGACTTCCCATCCGTCCTCCATCTGTCCCCAGGGTTTTGCAGCTAGGCAGGCTTTCTGGGCTGAGACAGGGGGTTGGGACCTCCTGGTTATTTAAAGGAGGGCTGTAACATGTGCCACCAAGCAGAGCTGGGAGTGGAAGGTGGAGTCGTTATTCACAGAGCAGCATATAAAAATTTTAGATGAAACCAAACTTTTCTAATGGCTATAACTACTTCTGGTAATTTCGTTAGATGGATGGATGGATGGATGGATCAGTACTGTGCTTGTGTACCCAGTCAGTTGCCTCAGGTAACTCAGATGGCCAGCAACATCTACAGGCACAACAATTTAGAGTGTTCTGGGGGATAAACTAATTTGACTCAGTCAATAGGTATTTAATCTGTTCCTGATTGCAAATTAGAGGCCTTCTGTCTTTTTTTCACTGACCAGATAGGTGATAACCCTTTTTCTCTATTAATATTCAGCACACAATTGCAGAGCATTTTGCTTTGGTAACAGCATAACACTACGAAGATGAGAATTTTTATTTTAATCTCTATGCTAGGAAGAAAAATATTAAGAAAATATTAGGGTACCCCAGGGCCCTCACTTTTGCTGAACCAACAGCAGTGGATTTCTGCAGTTGGGTGCTCTGGTCCCATACAGATGGCGGTCTGTACAAATACCCAGAACGATGTTTGCATCAAGACTTAGAAGCAAAACCAGGAGCAAAACCCCCACATCATACTGAGGATAATTCCCCAAAATTATACTAAAAAGCAGCGATATTGTCTGATAGTTTGAACATTGGACAAGCCATGAACTCCTGCACTGTGAAAACCAGCCCCTTTAGTGTTGCAAGACTCTTCAAATCTTCTGGGATATAATTTTTGTTCTGAAGATATCACCTGGTCTCCCTGGAGAGACTATGAAACTGCAGAGCCTCCTCAGGACGTAGTAGTAGTGGGTTAGTTAATTAGCCTGATAAGGATTCTTTTCTTTCCTATCAAAGACAGGTTTGTTTGGCTGGTGTGAGCTTTTGATACCTGATTTGTTTTGAGTTTTTTTTTAATGTAATCCTCTTTTCACTGTGGTTTGACTCTGTTGGCCCATGCAGTGTGCATTTTGGTAGGAATTAATCGATAGTGAAAATTTTGCCTTTTTTTTTTCTTTTTGACAAATATGTATGCAGTACAGTGAGGGAAAATGGATCTCCTGATTCGACTGCAGTTGCATAGGCTCTGATAAACTTTCCTTGAGTTCCCAAAATGCACATACATAGAAGGTTGTAACCTACACTAGTGTTTTTAAATGCTGCAGTGCTGCTTTCTGGAGCAGCTTATAGTATTTCACCTTGACAATTAGTGGTTTAGTCCCCACATTGTCTTGTGCCTTGATGCCAGACTTATGAGGTATGAAGCCTCAGCTCTCAGAAGGTTTTTCTTGTTTCCGTCCCCGTCTGTCCCCCATACACCCAGGCTGTGGCACTTCCATGTCTTGCATCAGCAGCACAGTACTGTGGCTGTCTCTCTCCTCCAGCCTCTGGTGCACGGCTTGAGTGAGAGAGAACTTTAGATCTGCTGCTTCATGCCTACATCCACGTACCGGCCAGAGGGTCTCTGTTCCGAAAACAGCCTGGATGGAGGGTGCCATTGCCTCTCAGTAGCCTCATGAGCTGGCCTTCCTGACATCTCATGTGAAGAGATGCTTCATTTTAAATCTCTGTGGTATTACATGTCACATTTTGGGTAATTTTTGAAACACGATGATTTCTTTGAGACATCCTTAAACAGCACTGAAGTCAGGTTTTAATGGAGCAATCAGGGCAAAGTCCCTCTTAGCTGAGAAGGAAATGCATGTATAATAATATGAAGAGATGTACCAGCTGATACTTGCTGATTCTTGGGAGATAGACATTTATAAAAGAAAACAGAATGGTGTCTCATGGAATTAGGTCAACTTCCTTGAAAACGTTTACTTATTTTTTCTGCTAATACCACTCCTGAGGACTCTTTGTTTTATATTTTAAAAATCTTTATCTGGTTTTTGTGACCTGTAAAAAAAAATCATATATAGTATATATTTTATATATATATATGTGTAGTGCTATGATTGGTCCCCTGGCTTTAATAATAAAAAATGTATGCAGCAGCTATGAATCACAGTCCTCGCAGTTAAAAAGAGCTCTACCAAAAAAAATATACTAACTATGTATTGTTAAAGTGAATGCAATGCTTGTGTTATTCTAATAAAATCTAGCAGGTATAACAAGCAATATAAAGCCACAAATCATTTTTGTAAGGAGTTCACATGTGTCCAAGTGATTGAAGGCTTCTACATCAAACTATAACAAATTGGAACAATTGAAGTCCAAGATGGGGTATTGACTCAGGTGATACATCAAAATCTATTTGTCTGAGTTAACCTTTCCTTAAGCAAAAGAAACAATATACTTGAGCTTTCCCAAAAGAACATGTTTCCTAAATAATCATTCATCACTTTCCTGATGCCTGTCTTCTGCAGTAGGTGTAATTGGCTTCTGAATGTTACCGAGTTGCAGGAGTCTTAAAATTTAAAACCCTATAGTGACTTAACCCACTGCTGTTTTGGGATGTGTCTGTAAGCCAGTAACCTTTCTGGTCAGCACCCTGGCCTCAGTAGTGAACTGTTAGCATGGATCAACACCTGGCAGTAGGGAGGTGAAGGGCAAGTACAGCATGGAGTAGGTTCTGGTTCTGTGGATCCTCTCCATTAGTGGTTGTTCAGTTTCAATGTCTACTAGTGATTTCTAGGTGGCTTTGGAGTATAGTCCTGCAAGCATTACCTCTTCCACAGAGCTGGGAGTGCTGATTTTGTTCTCACCTATTATCAGAAAGTGAAAGCTGGTTGGGAAGGGCAAAAGAGGAGAAAGGGGGGAGTAAAACTGCAGAAATTATGCATTGTCTAATGCATAAAGCATTGTTGTTAACAGGCACAAGCTGGAACAGGAGGATTCTACTAGAAACTATAAGGAAAAAAAATAATTATTTTAACACAGGGGTGGTGGAACAAAAAAAGAGGTTGCCCGGAGGAAATGTGGATTGTCCATCTTTGGAAAAACTAAAAATTTAACTGGACGTGGCCCTAAGCAGCCTGCCCTAACTACTTCCGTTTTGAAGAGCAGGTTGGACTAGATGACTCTGGGGCCCTGCCCAACCTGGAGTATTCTACAAGTCTCCCCTAATGTCGTGTGCTAAAGTCCATGGCCCATTGTTGATGTTTTTGTAAATTTTGTGGTGATTGGTAAAGCGAAATGTTTGAGTGCACATGATGGAGCAAGTTTGATTTTCATAAGCTGTGGCTACAACAACAAAGTAAAGATCATTTAGTTATATAATCCGAGAAACAAAAACTTTTGCATGAGTTTCTAAATGATTTTAGAGTGATAGCTCTGTATGGATTGCTACTGAAATTTATATGTTCTATATGATATATGTGGTAGGTATTTGTTACTAGTGTCCGGGAACATGTATTTACCTACCATTTGTGCTTTACAGATGTTAACTACCATGTTAACTAATGAATGAATTAACACAAGAATAGAGGAGTTTCTCAGCTTAGCCTGCTGAGGTGTACCAGCAGCCTTAACTTCACAGCAGTAAGGTTTAGTGGCTAGGAATAAAATTGTGCAGGCATAGACATTTCTTTTCACTGTTGCAGATTTTTATTACAATTTGGACAGCAGCTGATAACTTATATTCACGTTCAGAAGGAAAGGTGCAGAACAGCATTTTTCTGAGAGTGCCATACTAGAACTGTGGCGTGATTTTTCTTTTGTTCCAGCACAAAAAGATTCAGCCTTATCTCACCTACTATTATCCTGTGACCGTGTTTAAAAAAAAATATTTAAGAATATTTTCCAAATTTGATAGTTGAGAATAATTTTGTCTTTAAACATGCCTGTCAAATCTAAAAATGCATTTGCTAGTTGGCTGGTGGAAATGGGTGCCATTCATAAGCAGCTGCTTTGTGAGACCTTCATTTTGAAGCACGGCCAGTTACTTACCTCTGTGGTTTCACATCTGACCCATCGTTTCCTTCTACAGTGGCTTGTTTGTTTGCGAATCACCAGGGAACTGTGAGCTGGCCAAGCAGCAGCTCCCACGGCCGTAGGCTGTGACACCTCCCTCCCTCCGGCCGGTGTCCCTGCAGGAAGAGAGAAAAAGCTGTAACCATGCTGTCTTGAGTTAAAATTTCTGACAGTGTAGCTCATGTTGCCCAAAGAAGGGATTTGTGGGGACTTGTCGATGCTGATAATCTGATCAGAATCTGAATCTGTAAGAATATGCCCTTTCAAACAGAGGAGGGGGAGATGGAGTGGTACATGCACAGAGCTCTGTGTGTCCTCAGCCCCAGGGCTATGTGGCTGGATGCAGCTCTGTGGCGGTTTTGAGGAGAAACCAGCAAGGAGCATCACACCAGCGTTATCAGCAAAAAAACCTGAGTCCTTTCATGATGCAGTGTTTAAAAATGCTGTCTGGCCAGCAGTGTGAAGTGTGAGTGAGTATTACGTACCATAAAACCTAGTAGTTTCCTGGATTAGACCAGTTAGTGTTTGTTTAGATAATTCAGGGCTCGAATGACTTCCTCTCCGGAAGCCCCAGGTCTGAAGTGCGAAGGCGGCACACCTCGGCTGAGCTGCCTGTGCCTTTGCTCTGAAAGGCTTGCGGAAGATAATCACAACTTTACAAACAGGGGTGAATTGCAGATCACGTCTTACAAGAGGAAGCATTACTCACAGCACTTCTCAGTTATTAGCTGATTGGAATCACAGCCTTGACTTCATGCAATGGCTCTTCTGTGATGATACCTGAATTTGAAGCCCGGAATTTGAACTTCACATGGCTCTGTGAAGTCTTTAGGGGTTTTGGCAGTGAGGAAGGGATATACTATTTTAAGTGTATGTTTTCATTTACAATTTTTTTATATATTCCGTATTTCTGAATAAAATGGTCTGTATGGGTCAGTAGCAGTTATCTGGTACACCTTCCTTTATAGTAAGTATCTGATGATGGTGATGAAGAGCTGAGTGGTTTCCTGTTAGGTCCCTGAAAAGGGCTTTTCAAGTTAAACCACTCAGTTACAAAGCACAGCAATCTTTTCTATAAGGAGTTGTTCCAGTGTTAAGGAAATAACTTCAGGAACAAATGAGTCTTGGACATCTGTTTTGCCTTGTTTTTTTCTTTTTTTTTTCTTTCCAGTACAATTTCCATACTAGAAAAGCGCACACATGGCTGTGCATATGTTGTTTAATCTCTTAATTGCAATTATGATCAAAAAATGCGGAAGGAAGTCTATGACTAGGAGAGCAAGGCAAAGCGGGAGTTAGGCATATGGGATAGACTGATATTCTTGACTTCTCCTTCAGGGAATAATGTCATCTGTCATTCTCCCTAGGCTGGAAGAGATTATATTAAAGGGATATGCTTCATCCATAATGATGAGATCACCTTTTCTGCTCCCCAGGGAGCTGAAGATGGTGAAAGAAGTTTGTTTCCCTCAAGAGCCTGGCAAATAAGTTCTAGCAAACAGCAAAAACAAAGGGGCAAGAAGAAGATACCCAAGGGTGTCTCTGTCATAGCTGTGTGACACAAGTAGCAATTGGATTTGCTGGGATATGTGGGTTTGTCCTTTCTCTAAAAACTGCTTATGTTTGTTCTCTTGCCTTCTTTGGCAGTTTCAGGTGGCTGTTTCCCCTCAAGTAAGATGCAGGAATGTGCAGAACAATAAAGAGAGGTTACTTGGCCAAGCCTCAGGTCACACACCTTGCACTTGACTAGTCAGCTATTCAAATAAAGTTAGTTTCTCCCAATGTATAGTCTTGTCAGTTCAGTCTCAATAGATGTGATATGATTTGAAGTATTGTCCTCAGTGGGTGAAACCCTAATTTTGTTATTATTATTTTGCAGGTGGCTTCAGGTGAATGCAATGAAGACACTGAGGTTTACAACATTACCCTTAGTACTGGGGATGAACTCACTTTAATGGGGCAAGCAGAAATCCTTTATGCAAAATCTTCTAAGGAGAAGTCACGACTGAACACCATCTTCAAAAAAATTGGGAAACTTAACTCAATTAGCAAGCTAGGCAGAGGCAAGATGCCCTGCCTCATCTGCATGAACCACAGGACCAATGAAAGCATCAGTCTCCCTTTCCAGTGTAAGGGCAAGTTTAGCACCCGCAGCCCACTGGAGGTGCAGATGCAAGAAGGTGAGCACACAATTCGCAATATAGTAGAAAAAACCAGGCTGCCCGTTAACGTGACTGTGCCGAGTCCTACACCAAGAAACCCTTATGACCTGCATTTTATCCGTGAAGGGCACAGGTACAAGTTTGTCAACATTCAAACCAAGACTGTGGTGGTTTGTTGCGTGCTTCGTGGCAACAAAATTATTCCCATGCATTTTCCCTTGCACTTGACCCTTCCAAAATTCACTCTACCTGACAGCCTGGTGAAGGGGGAGCTGTGGCACGAATCTCTCATCCAGCACTGGTTTAATATATGCCAGGAACAGTTTGACATAGATGAGTACTCCCGTGCTGTGCGAGATGTGAAAACTGACTGGAACGAAGACTGCAAGAGCCCAAAGAAGAGCCGGTGCACGGGGCACAGCCACGTGCCCAATTCCCTCAGCTACGCGCGGGACGAGCTGACTCAGTCCTTCCACCGCCTTTCGGTGTGTGTCTATGGGAACAACTTGCATGGGAATAGTGAAGTGAACCTTCACGGCTGCAGGGACTTGTGTAACGAGTGGGCCCTCTTCTCCCACGATGCTCTTCAGTACCAGGAGTCTGGTGACAGCAGCAGCGATTACCTTTTTCCTGAAGTTAGCGAAGAATCAATGTTTCTGCCTACAAAGCCAGAGCTTCCTTACGAAGAGCTGTGGTTGGACCAAGGGTCTGGAAAGGCTGGTGACCAGCCTCTCACTTGCTCACTAGGTGAGAAGAACAAATGTGACAACTACAGAGGGTCTTTCCGATCAAAGTGTGGTACCGCGTCTCTTCCTGTGCCTGCAACTGGCGGAGCAACCACAAAGTCTTCAGATGTTTCCCTACCTCCACCTCCAGTGCCTCCCAAATCCGAAGCAGTAAGTCGGGGTTATGTATGTTGGTTTGTTTCTGGGGTTTTTTTTTCAGCTTGTATAGAGTTTGTTTTGGGATTTACTTAGGGAGGACTTGGGCCGGGGGTGGGAGGGGGAAAGGGCAAGGAAATGGTGAGACTTTGGGAGATGTGCAACTTCAGAGAGTTTCCTACCAAGTGTAAGTCATATCCTAAGTCACATTACCAGAGTATATTTAATATAACTGGTCTACTAGTTTAATCCTGATACTTTCAAGTGGTATTTTGTGGGGTTTTTTGCTCCCACAAACAAGGTCTAACAATTGCTAGGTCACTTCCTTCCCTTGCTTTCCGCATCATCTCTCCATGTGGCCTCCAAGTTTTCTGGTATTTTCTGTGACATGACCCCGCTTGGAACTACCTTGGATCACCTTAGTGTGTGCATCTTCAATTAACAGGCCATGATAATGCGGACAGCTAGAATTTTTATGGAATTCAAGTGTTTGTTAATAAGAGATTTTCTTCTTAGTTACAAGTCTATGGCAGGTTTTGAAGAATGTTAAGTGTCATTGACCTCAAGGAAACTTTATCAAACTAGACCTGAACTAATCACTCTGTGCTTATTGAAAGAAAACACGTTTAAATAGGAACTCTGCAGAGTTGATAAACGAGCCTTCTAGAGCTCTCAGTTTTAAACATAGCATGTTTCCTGTCCCAGGGTTTCTAATGAGAACTCATGGGAGAAATCACTTCTCCAAACCTGAAATGTCACGGAGACTTGAGAGGCAAAAATACAGTGTTTTATCAACAGGACCTTATGTGAACTGAGTGGAAAATCCAACCATTGTGTGGTCTCTTGACAGAGTCCTAAACATTATTTTTTAAAAAACACAGGGGAGAAAAGAAAAATTCCCCTAGGAAAGTGTGTCTAGGAATCTTTGGCAGAATTTAAATGATACATACTTAGGTTGCATTAATCTTGACAGATATTATAATTTAACAGGTTCGTTCTGCAGAGTATTTGCTGGAGTTTAAATAAATAAAATACTCTTTTACATTTGCAAGTTCTACACTATTTTCAAGAGCCTGGCTGCACAGCAAGCTGAGACTAATCTAAGACCAAACTGCAGCAAACCATGGTGATCCCTTCCCTTTTCTATTCCCATCTTACAGCCCAGCAGTGTTGGCCGCAGCCTTTCCATTGTGAGGCAGTTCACAACCTGGTCGAAAGCTAAGTTGTGTTTATTTGTGCTGGGTTAGCCTGCAGTGGGTCACCGTGGGGATCCCCCTGGCCTGGCTCTGTGCCTGCTGGGGAGGTGGGATGAGGAAAGGGGAGGAGAATGTCAGCGCAGGCATGAAATACACAGCTGCAGTCTTGGACCATGCCACCAAAGCTTCCCCGAAAAGCAGCCACAGGAGCTTCAGCAAAGACAGGAAAGTCAAGACATTACGTCTTCTTAGCAGAGAGTGTTTATGTGTAATGTCTAAGTGCAGGAACCCGAGAGCATTTCCTTGCCTCTGAGGTCAGGTATGCACTGACACGTTGTCCAGACTCCTCTGGACATGTGCCCAGCAGCACCATATCGGGATGAGGTTCCCTGGCAGACTACACTGATAAACCAATGTGGGCCTGGTCCCTCCCTCCTCCTCCTCCTCCTTTCTTAACCACATGGTCCTGGCTCCGCTTTTGTGCTGGCTCTGGCACTACTGCTCCTGGGCAGGCAGCCAGGTCTGGATCTGGAAAATGATTAGTTTCCTGCTGATTTCTGTGAGCTGAACTGCTTCAGTGCGGGGTCAAAGGAGCACTGGAGCCAGAGCCAGGGTGGTGGGGGAGAAAGGCTGCTCCTGCAGCAGGGTGAGGGCTGCCCCTGTGGCAGGGAGCTGGCAGCCCCCCTGGGTCAAGGTCATGTTGGAGGGATGGGTGTCTCATCTGATGCCTGTGGCATGGGTTTCAGGATGCTGGGAGAGCTGTGGAGCACCTGCACAGCATCAGTGTGGCCCCTCACGCTTGGGGAACCCTCATGTCATAGTGGCTGCCTTCAGGGGGGCAGCAGGGTGGCCTTTGGGATACCTACATATGTTGCCTTTTAAGGTCACTTTGAAAAGTGTTCCTTTTTGTCATGTGTGTCTTATATTACTGAGGAAATTGCTGAGTGCTGTCAGCAATTTCAGTATTGCTTTCTAGCCGTTCAGGAGAACCAGTTTCTGCTAAAGATATTAGCTTGCATTTAGAGGTGGGCAAGGGGTGTAACCCCATAAGAAATAAACCAAAATAAAACCCCCTGCATCTCTGTAGATGATAATAATTTAGGCTTGGTTTTGTGGCTTCCTGGAACAGCTTTGGAATGAGTATCAGTGATCTACTGAATTCATCAGTGGGCTGGGGCCAAGGCAATGTTTGCATGGTTTCCATGTAGGGTATTTATAGAATAAGTAGATCTCAGGAGCTGCTGATGAACATGCGGTTTAGTCATCACTCCCTCTAGAATGATATTCCATAGCGTTTCTGTATAAAGGTTGGCTGGCAATTGTATTTTCGCATGCACTAAATTTAAAATGTGTGTGCAGGAGCTGGTTGTAGGAGAGAGACAAGGACATTCGGTGTTTCAGAAGCCGTTCTGGTTTTCTTCTCACTGGGAGGATAAAACATTTAGATATGTAATGCTTAGTTTCTAAATAACCTTTCAGAAAATCAAAGTAGCATAATGGCAGAAGGCAAGGGGGAGGGAGAGGTGACCTCTGAATTAAAGCCTGTAAATTAGAAATTGCTTCAGTCCCTGAACGCTAATTTGCATAAAATCAGAGGCTGTTTTCCTGATTGATTTAAAGCACATCCCCGCTGGAGCCTGCCAGTGGTTCAAGGCTCCTGTCGGCAAGGAGCGTTGAACCATCTTGCCTTACGCCTGCTGTTGTGCTGGTTTTTATCCTGATGGCCTTGGAAGCAGTCACTGTGATAGGCCCCTGCAATGCCCAGATTCGGGAGTGACAGCCCAGGGGGTGGTGATGGGGCTTGGGTTGGCAGCCAACAAAAGGAGAAGAGGTCTTAAAATCCACCTCATGCCATCATAAAGGGGTCTCCATGCCCTTTATGGGATGGGAAGGATCCCATCCCATAAGGCGATGGGAAGGAGAGCTGAAGCATGGGAAGGCTCAGATGTGCAGTGCAAATGCTCTTTGTCCATATCTGGCAGCCACTTGGCATCTAGTGCTTCTGGGTGAAAGAGTATTTCCTTGTTACAGGAGCAGCCATGGCAGTTCCCCTCCTCTGCCCTGTGGATTTCATTGCTTCGACCTAGGGGTGAGGGTCACTGTCCTCTGAAGTGTCCCCTTGCTCTTCTCGGTTTAATCTGCACGATCTCTCCTTTTTATTCCTCTGCTGTGTTTCCTGAGGGCTGTGTCTGGCAGCTGTAGTCATGGTCTTGTGACAAGGGACCAACCGGGACTGCAAACTGGTATTATTTATGGCCTTGTTCTGATCTGCAATCTAGGTCAGCAAGGGAGCTTGGCATAGTTTGTTGTGCCAGCACCTTCGAATGCCAGCAGTCTTCCCAGAAAAGAATCCCTTTAACCCCTTTGACCATCTGCTGTGCTCCAAGAGCTCCCCTGAGTGGTCTCTCAAACCCCATGGGTATATACTCTATAGCATGCAGTATTAACTTTGCCTGGTCTGACTTGGGGGAAAAAAGGAAAAAATGAAGTCCTTAGGCATCCTTGGGCACAGCACTAAAATGGTTGAAGAGTTTTATGCCTGAATTCAATAACAAACATGAATAAAATTGATTCTTTTCTTCTTTTTTTTTTTTTTTTTCCCTGAAAGAGCAAATAAGAACCCTTAGACCAAGATTTATTTCAGTGTTTTATGCTGTTGGGCATTTCCTGTAATTTTGAGTTGTTTTGAATTAGGGAAAAAATGCACTACAATGTCCTAGTCCCCAATTTTCCATTTCGCAAAAGTACTAAATGGGTTGTTGCATTTTGAAAGCACTGAAGTGGATTGCAAAAGGTTCCGTATTTATTTTGTTTTTAAATAAATTAAATCACTTCAATTGCTAATTATGTGTTGCAGAACTGCTTAGATAACTTCTAGTTCTGCAGTGTTGTTAAATTTAAAAATAAACTCTAACTTTCAAGCACAAAGAGAATTTCCCTTTTCTGGTGTATCTAAGACTGTTTCAGACAAGGACAACATTGAGGTCTCCTCCTGCCCAGGGATGGTGAGTCTTTAAAAATCCTGCCTGGCAGCCGAATTCTCAGTAGCCTTGCTCACCTCTAGCCCTGCTAAAGTTGCTCTACCAAATATCATAGAATCCTAGAATGGTTTGGGTGGGAAGGGACCTTAAAGACCCTCAAGTTCCAAACCCCCTGCCATGGGCAGGGACACCTCCCACTAGAGCAGATTGCTCAAAGCCCCATCCAGCCTGGCCTTGAACACTTCCAGGGATGGGGCATCCACAGCTTCTCTGGGCAACCTGCTCCCATGTCTCACTCTCCTCACAGTAAAGAATATCTTCCTGACATCTAATCTAAATCTAAATCTGCCTTCTTTCATTTTAAAACCGTTACCCTTGTCTTATCACTCCCTGATAGAGTCCCTCCCCATATGTACTGATGAGATTAAAGTCTTAATTCCATCATTTTTTCTATGGGGATGGATCCTAATATATTGCTTCTACCTGGGTGGACCAAACTAAATTTCAGATGAGCAGTGCCACATTCACGTGGTTTAGGCCTCAAAGTTGGCTGCCTGCATAAAAAGTAGATGAATTGGCTGGGTGCGTTACTTGAAGAGGTTCTTCTGCCCACACCTTTCAACTTGTAGGTTATGTAGTTAACCTTAACCTGGACTGCTCTGGCAGCTACAGAAGGGCTGAAACTCCAGGTCTGAACCCCAGCATCTGGTAAATACAAGATACATGGACCGTCTCTGGGGGAGGACGATTGGGAATTACCCTAGAGCTAGATGGCTGAGTATCACTGCAAGTCAGGAAGCTTCAAAGTCTGTTGGTATCATTTCATTATGTAAGTTTGGTTTCTTGCATCTAACAGTAATGAAGTTTAAGCCTAATGAGTTGCTTCTTACAAAAGGTAAAATATCTGAAACAGCCAGTCTGATTTTGTATGTTACTGGAAGGTTCTTTTACATTGTTTCAATCGCTGCTACTTTTCATATGAGTGGATATCAAACTAGTGAAAAGCACGCTAAAAAGATTGCTAGTAGCTCTACTAGTAGCAATGCATTCTTTTGGACTTCTTCATGACAGCCCCATACTGCTGCAAATGTATATACTTAGGATCATTTTTCTCCTCTCCTCCCTTTTTAATTGTTTCCTTTCACAGAATAAGGCAGAACCAGATGTGTTTGATCTGGTTGAGAGTGCTGTTGCCCAGATTTTCTTTCTGCTTACTTAGGTGTTCTTCTTTTGTACAGGTAAAAGAGGAATGCAGGCTCCTGAATGCTCCCCCTGTCCCACCACGGAGTTCAAAGCCATCCTCCACCAGTCCTTCCATCCCTCCTCGAACAGTCAAACCGGCACGACAGCAGACCCGCTCTCCCAGCCCAACTCTGTCCTACTACTCCTCAGGACTACACAACATGTATGTGTTTGAGCTGTCAGAGCCCCGTGCTGGTGCTTCTTGAGAAAGTTAAATTTAGCCGTATTCTTTTTGAAAGCACTTGTTTATAAGGGCATTGTACTGTGTCTGAGTTGCTGACTTCTTGTGAAATGGGCTCGCCTGTCAAGTTATTTTTAAAGATTCAAGAGGAAGCAAAGCTCCAGCAGAAACTTATGTTTTACTAGATAGGACATAGCAATTTATAGTAAGTACCTGCACATATTGCTATAGGTAATCTCACAGTAAAGTGGCACAGGCTGTCTAAATGGAAAATCCTGTACAGTTCTCTGTAATTCTTGAAAAGCTTGAATCTTCAAACCAGAATGTTTCAAAGCTAGTTTTCGAGTGGGATTTCAGTGCTACATGCATGCAATGCTGCCAGCTCTGGTAAGTAGGGGCACCAAAGCAGTGTGGTAATCCAGAAATGTGCTGTGCCAGCTATATGGGAACCTACGGGGTGGATGTGATGGAGAACAGAGAGGCCAGCAGACACCACTGAGTGCAGAGTGAGGTGTAAGCAGAAAGGGGCCAGACGGCTTCCAGATCAAACCCACTTCATCACAAACCTAGCCCACAAACTGGAAAATCCACTCAGGCTAATTAAAAGTTGACCATAGATTTTGAATTATGTGGATGCAAACCTTTTCCTAGCAATGCAGTGTTCTTCTTTTGGCTTTAGAAGTGTATACACCTTTTGAAATCTCACATTCTTTTTTAAATTTATTGTCTTGTTGCCATTTTTTTGGTATCTATTCACTGACAAGATGTTACCTGTCTGGATATTACAAATTGATCTGAAATGCCACTGAAATAATTTCAATCTAGATGCAGTTGGACTAATAATTTACGCTGGAATTGCCTTTCTAATCCATACTGCACATTTGCATCTTAGTGTTGTGTATCTGGCAATGATCACTCTAGATCAAGGCTGCTCATTTGTTTTTATGAAAGCCTGTTGGGTAGTTCTGTCAAGGTCTACTCCACAGGAGGCACCAGACCTCCCAGCAATTGAGGCCCACCAAATGCTGCTTTCTCTCTTTGTAGCTAAGAATACATCTGCCTCCCAAGAAATCAGGAAAACAATGAGAAGTGAAGTTTCTCAGCAGTACAGGTTGTGTTATTTGCCTCAAACTTCACAATATTTGCATGAAATTCAACTCCAGCTTTGGTCCAGACCAGATATCACCATCTTGGTAGAACTGACTGAGTGCTGCACAGGAAGCTGCTAAAAAATGGGCAATGTGTGGAGTAACCAGATTGCCGGTGAAGTGGCTCCTCAGGTCTTCCCATTTTTATCAATGATCTTATTTTCTGGATCATGGAGGATTGCAGCCAATATTTTAAACCCAGACAAAGCCAACATGAGTTGTCCTTATCTGCCTATAAAAATGTCTGATGTCTGACTTCAGCTGTATTTGGGGTTTCTCTTGCATCGTTTGGCACTGAATCACAGTGAGTTAATTTTGGTGGAGGACAAATACGGAAGCACTTTGAAAATGTTGCTTTATTGGTTTCCAGTAATTCCATTAATCTTTTGAATCATTAAATGTTCCCATTTCTAATATTGAATTAGAAAAAAGAAGCAGGATCAATCAATTTAATTTCCTCCATATTGTTTATGACACCTCACTGACTCTTTTCTCTGAATTGAACAGCTACATTTGTGAAAAATGGCTACATTTGTGAAAAATACTTTGCATTGTATACATTACAGCAGTTGGCCTTTAAACAGCCAGATATGACCTGTATTGACAGTGGATTCTTGTTGAGGAAGGGAAAAAAAAAACTCACAGAATGGTTGGAAGGGACCTTAAAGATTGTCAAGTTCCAACCCCCCTGCCATAGGCAGGGACACTTCCCACTAGAGCAGGTTGCTCAGAGCCCCATCCAGCCTGGCCTTGAACACTTCCAGGGATGGGGCAGCCACAACTTCCCTGGGCAACTTGTGCCAGTGTCTCACCACCCTCACAGTGAAAAATTTCTTCCTAATATCTTAATCTCCCCTCTTTCAGCCATTACCCCTCTTCCTCACACTACTTCTCTGCTCTTTGTGTTAGAGCTGGGCAAATCCAGGTTAGTTTCTTCTCTGACTCACTGTAAACACACGGGGAACTACCTTTTGTGTCACTTCATTCAAAATTATGCTGGTTTTTTGAAAGCTGCTGTCCTCCTCAAGTGGTTTTCACTGAGTTGTCACAGAATGACTACCTAGTTTCTTTCTTGAGTGGTTAGTTTCCAAAGAGAGAGGTGAGTAATTAAAACAATTATTTCATCTGTTGCTTTCCCTCTGTTTTGTTAGGTGAGGAATTTATAACTCAGCTAATTGTTTTTCCAGTGTTCTGGCTTAATTGGCCAGAATTCCAGATTCTGAAATTCCCAGTCCTTCAGACTTTCTAAGTGAAAGTGGCATAAAAGCAGTAAACATTTGCTTTTGATAACAGATCACATGCTTTTGTTGGCATCTCTGGCTCTCAGGTACACCTGGAAATAAGCCATCAGTTCCCTCAGACAGCCTGAGCTTAGTTTCCCACCTGGAAGCAGGTCAGGGTTTTTGAAAAGCAAATGGTTTTCCTCATAGTTTTTTAAGGATATGAACAAGCAAACTAGTTGCTGTGGGGTAAGCGAAAAGCCTGATACTTCAACACATGCAGCTAAAATTGCCTACCCTCCCAGGTAAAACTCTTCTTTGGGTAGTAAGCATTAACTTATTCTGTGTTATTACACTGTGTGCTCGTGCAGTTTTTGCACTGGTGACTGATGGGGAAGGATACTGTGCATGTGCATGTTCCATAACAAATGAAAATGTTGGCTCGAAAAGGGCTTTTGATCATCTTTTATGTCAGTCAAGCTTGGGTCTAGTGCAATGGTGACCTGCCCCTGTCACAAGCTTTGGCATGCCATGACATATCTGTGGTATATAAATATAAGATACAGGATTACAACATCTTCTAGTGTATGTGAGGCTGTTTCTTTTCCATGGTAGTGTCCCTCAGGAATCTGACAGTGGAAAAACTGAGTATTCAGGAGATGAATTGAGACATCTACTTTTTTACAAGCTTGAAAAACCAAGACGTGAGGCTTTTGGGTATATCACCATCTTGTCAGGCTTGTAGAAGGAGTAAAAAAACTGTCAATGCATTATTCAGACATCTTGTTAATTCAAATCTGAAAAGTTCTGCCAGAGGAAAGAAGATTCTTTCCTTGTGACAGCCACACTCTGACTCTGTCAGATGATTTATTAATTTATTCAAATGCCACATTTTTTCATACTAACAACATCATTTCTGCTTTGTTCCTTAAGCAATGTCACAGAGAGTGACACCACCAACCCAACTGAGACCACACCTGTTTCCTGCTACCCTTGTAACATGGTGAAAACCGAATCCAAAGAGCCTGAGAGCACGATGCCTTTGGGTAGCCCCTCAACTGAAGCTCTGCCTTCAAGGTTATCTTGGCCAAACCATTTTTCGGGAACTGCTGAAGGCCAGAATAGAAGTGATTTCCTGCTTGATCCAAGCAGGAGCTACAGTTACCCCAGACAGAAGACTCCCGGTACGCCAAAGAGAAACTGTCCAGCACCTTTGACTTTTGACTTCGATGGGTGTGAGCTCCCGGCGGGGTACTCCCCACTCACTCCAGCAGAGTTCACGAGCACCATCTCTAGCTGTCCAAAGTCAGCAAGTTACTCTCTAGACTGCACTGATGAGAAAACTCTGGGAGTCAGCAACACAAAGCAGAGCCACTCGTGTCCTGCCTTACCTCCCCGGGCACCAAAGTCAAGCGAAGAGAAAACAGTTACGGACATGTGTCCCTTGCCACTGAAAATAGATGGTGCCGAGGAGGAGTTGAAAACTGGTTCTCCAGACCTCTTGGAAGATCAGTATCTCACTAAAAAGGGCATGCAGGATACGTTCTCTGTGTCTTATCCCTTCTCGTCTCCCCTCCACCTCCAGTTAGCACCAAGATCTTGTGGGGATGGCTCTCCCTGGCAGCCACCTACGGACCTTTCTGGACTCTCGATAGAGGAAGTGTCTAAATCGCTGAGGTTTATTGGTCTATCAGAAGACGTCATATCCTTTTTCGTTACAGAGAAGATTGATGGCAATTTACTGGTTCAGCTTACGGAAGAAATCCTGTCAGAAGACTTTAAGCTAAGCAAATTGCAGGTTAAGAAAATACTACAGTTCATTAATGGCTGGCGGCCCAAGATGTGATACAGACTAGTTATTAGTGAAACTGTACGAGATGTGCTCGATGCACTTCAGCTGATACATCACTTCCTGTTTTTTGCACTAAAAGCCCTTCCTGTAAATAGTAGTAGAAAAATTCTTACTATGCAGATCAACATTTTTGAGTGGTGGACGGATCCTGTTGTTTTTTTTTTATTGGTATCTCAATACAAGAGGTAGAGAATCTGCAGAGGTGTGCCTTGTGCATCCCTGAACGTTCAACAGCTGCTAAAAACTGGACACTAGGGGAACTTTTACTCCGTAGTCTGCTAAGACTTAGTCATATTTATTACTGAACATTTTGATGCTGAAAGACACACACCAATCCAGTTTACAGTTTTGTGTTAACTGCAAAAAAACCATAATGTATTTCTTACGGGATTGTTTCTGTTCAAGTAATATTTGGCAACACGCTGTGACTTTCTTCTGTTTCTGTTAACAAGACGCATGTTCAGATATACAGAAACATCATTTTGACACTACATCTGAAAATGTTAAGAATTGCTGTGAAGTGCCACTAATACACTATTCTTGCAGCTTATTTTTAATAACAGTATCTTCCTGACTACCTGTAACGTGGATACACTTTCCATGTGACTTTGGGCAAAAAGGGTTAAATGTTTTCAAAACAAGAGTCTTGCTCAGCTCATTGCCCAGAGGGGAGGGAGTAGGGGGATTTTCCTACTGAGCAGCTCTGCCCTGGCCAATTAAAAGTTTATGACCTGTAGATTTCAAAAGTTGCTTTTGTAGTCAGATGGCTGGAGTAAGTAGCATGACTTCTGGTTGTGCAGCTTTCTCATGGGAAAGGCAGGTCAGTGCACAGACCATTCTCTCGGCAGATCCTGCTGGCGCAGCCCTTGCAATAGCCTTGCTCCGCTGAAAGGCAACCCCTTGTATTTCCTCTGCTGCTGTTACCATCATCTGAAAATGCTCTTGATGTGCTATCCTGTTCCTGCAGTCGGATCTGCGTGGGAAGGTGACAGTGCTCCTGTAGGATGCCTTTGAAATAAAGCATTAGCGAGGTGGGAACAGAAGCAGCACATAACGCACTGGTAAGAAGGGGCCAAGTGAGGGTTTGAGCCATGCCTTGGGAAGTGCTTGTGATGTTCAAGTTCACCCATCCTGTCTGCAGTGGATGCAGAAGGACTTGAGGGTCAAAGTGGGAGGAACTGTAGCATTGTAAGATGTGCTAATTTAGTTGCCCAGCTGCAAAAACTCACTGCAATAGAGGTCACATGGCAGCAGCAGTCAGAAAGGAGCACAGAGTTGGGAAGGAGACAGTAGGCTGCCCCTGGAGACCTTTCACATGTAACCGCTCAGAAGGCTAGAAACAGAATTACCTTTTGCTAGTCCATTGCTGATTTCCTGTGCTTGGCAGAGCTCTCCAGAATGTGTCTAAATAACCTCAGGATCCCTTGCTTTTGTAGTACTGAATGCGAGGTTTTAGGAAACACTATGTGGTGTCCATCCTCAGCAACTGTTGTGTGCCTGGGATCCTCAGGTTGTCAGAGCCAGGGATGTTGGAGCAGCTTCACCTTCACCTGCTGCTGAGCAGAGCCCTGGTGTGGGTGACACCATCACCTGCCTTTCATACCTTTTTGAAGTACAAAAAAATATCTCTTTTTTCCATTGTAGGGTGCGTACTGGGAGCATCAAGAGAAAATACAGAAGAGGGACAAAAATGAGAGGCTGCTTTTGCCTATTTCCCCAACCATATTGACTCATTAAAAAATATTTATTTGCAAATGGAGTTTTCTGTTGCCTGGGCAAACTTCATGTCATGTCTCCAGGCCGCAGCCAAGATACATCACTTGTCTTGCAATAATGCAAACCACTGGCTCCCAACCAGAGAGCAAAGCCCAACTGATGTGGGTACTCGAAAGCAGTGAGCCAAAAAAACATCCCAATAGAAAAACCCCCAGGAGTTCATAATCCAACTCTTTTTCTTAATGTATTGACTTTTAGCAACAGATCAATAGCTTTCTCCAGATGCATTTTAATTAGTGTCCTAAAATATTTTAGCTGCAAGTAAGACTAAATCAAATCCTAGTACTGTTCAGCTGTGTGTGCTCGTTGGTAGGCATGTGCAAGTTGAAATTAATTGCATTTTAACCCTCGCTATGTCAAAGGAGTGTTCAGATTCCAAAGGGAGAAATTTTAAATGTCAGGGACATCTGTTTATTTTGCTTGGCTTGGTAATTCTGGGTAAAAAAAAAAAAAATATATATATATATGATCTTGGTACTATTAACATTAAATATTTCAAATGCCCCCAGAATATTAAGATCCCCCCAGAATAGTGTCTTTTGACTATAGAGATCTCTGTTTGGTTATCTCTGTTTACCTGCTGGAATGTTTCCTCTGGCAAGCAGCCTGGTGGAGTTTGCATTCCTGAGTGAGCTGCATTAAGGTCACATATGCATAGACCGAAATACCACTGGCCTGTTGAAAGGCTCCAAAATGTGCAATGATTTCAAAAGCAGATTCTGTGCAAAAACTACAGCTAAAACCCCTAATTGCAAACTTCCTATTGATGTCCTTCCACTTGTCATCTTCTGGCTTGGCACCCTTTACTTGTTTTTATGCATAATATGGTAGCATTTGACCTTTTCTTTTGCCCTTGGCAGCTTATCATCTTAGTTTTCCAAGCCATTTGTAGTAATTGAGGTGTATTTTATACACACAAAACCTTTGTATTGTGTGAATTATATGACTGCAGGGTTGAGCCACCTGCTGTGGGGCCCAAGCTGGACTGAAGTGTCTGCTCTGGTGAAATAAGGAGAGGGATGACCAAACTGGGCAGTCGAAGTATGGTAACTCAGCCTCTTCACCGCTGCATGGGTAGCCAGGCTATGGCAGCACTGATGCCCATGGGATCTAATTTATTTGCTTTCCTCTTGAGCTTCGTTGCTGTGGTGTTAAGAGAGTCAGGACCATCCTTGGCGCTGTAGAAGGGAGTCTGAACAGGGCAGACCAACGTGAACACATTGATCTCACAGAAAGTCCCTGGTAGTAAAGGGATGGAGGCACCTTTGAAACAGGGCAGGAGCAAAGGAGTCCTTCAGGACTTAGCAGAGAACCACACAGTCTCTTTAGAAGGATGGGGTGTAAAACCTGGAGGCTTTAATCTGTAAAAGGTTACATAATGCTGCACTGCTTATTGTACTTTGAAATGGAGGGTAGCTTTAATGTTCCCGCTGTGATTAGGAAATGTCTGAAAGTTCTGGGGAGTATCCCTGTGATATGAACTTTTTACCAGCTGGTGTGAATAGGAGACAGCAATCAGTGTTTGATAGGACTTGCAAACGGAGCAGTGCAGGGGCATGGGCATGGGCACTCTCTGGTGGATGTCCCTTGCTGCTGAACTGTTAATATGGGGTCTTGCCTGGTTTGGTGCAATCCAACCAGCCTGTGCAATGAGTGATCCCAGGCAGCTCTCAAGCACACCTTGGAGGTTAGTGATGGGAACACCAGCCTGGTTTTGGAGAGTAATGGAGTTCAACCCTGTTGATGTGAGCTGTGTGGATTGTCCTTGGGGCCTGAGAATAGGCCCTGGCCCATTTTGTCTTCTGACAGAGGTGTAGCCGTTGCATTCAGACAATAAATGTCATGTCAGAGTGGACCTAAAGTTGTCTAGTGTTTCAAGGCAGTCTGCTAAAATAGGCCAGCCCTAACCTTGGACTTATTTTCTCAGATTAAATAAATGTAAGGCCTCTGGTGCTTATTTAGTGATCAGTGTCTGACGTTGTGTGTCGTCCTTGGGGGTTTTGTTTGTCTGGGGGTTTCAGTAGCAAAAACAATCTGGCCTGTCATTCTGTATGGAGCTGTCTCTTTATCCCGCACCAAGAAACACATCCTTTCTATGCAAGAGTTGCATGGCGGCACAAGGGCTGATGCTGCCTTCAGCAGTGAAAGCTGGATTCTGGCACGGGGGCTTTTCTGGACATGGACACAGAATTGGCCAAGGGAGGGAAATGCTGGTTCCTTTAAATGCTCGTTGTGCCTAGGATTAAGATTTTTTGTCTTGCTGCCTGGCTGGCTAACCAAAGCTGTATTGAAATCAACTCAAAGTGCATATTTGTGTTCTTATTCTTGCTGTATTGTAAAAATTGCCTACAGCTAGAAATTTAGAGACAGAAAACATTTGGTCCATCCAAAACTGGAAGGAAAATGTATTGAAGTGTTCTTTGCAGCTAGAAGCAAGGGTTGAAGTAACTGCATATTACACAGAGTTTTTTCCAATACAGCCATTTCACTTGCCAGTTTAATTGACTTTATTCCACAACAACAGCTTCAAGAAAAACAGTGTAAATAGCGATACTGTCGCAAAAAAAAACCTCACCATGTTTCAAATCTGTCTATAAATATTTGGAGTGTTTTCTCCTATGTTTTCTTCTTGAATCAACTCCTTGATTGTCTCTGTCGTGGTTTAGGCACTCCTCAAACCAGGACAGTCTCCCCGCTAAATAAAGTGTGCCAGCACCAGTTCCTTGTGTGCTGCCCAGCAGGTGCCTGCCTGCAGGCCAGGCAGGGGGTATATCATGCTACTTAAAAGCCGAATGCCAGCCCTGTGTGAAAGGACAGGGGCTTAGCCCGACTCACCTGGCTCCTCTTTTTGACACTCTAAAACTGCGGCTTTTCCATGTATGAGCTAGAAGGTACAAATGAAACCCTAATCAAAGCGAGGGATCATCTGTTTTATTCATGGTATTAGTGAGGGCAGGGCAGTAGGGAAATGCAGACCTCCTTTTTGAGACCTAGCAATAAATGACTCTTCATTTGTTATGTCTTAAACTCCTAATAGACCAGGAGTTGTTCAGACTTTACTGTTTCTGTGCGTAATAACCAAATTTTCAGTGTGAAAATCTGCAGTGATTCTCTTGACTTGGACAATCTTCTGAATTATATTAAAAATATCTGTTAGTTCTTAGCTCTTTAGAATCACTTTGGTTAGGTCAAAAAAGTAACACTTGGGAAAATAAAGAGAAAGCCCCAAAACTTTGGCTTAGTACATTTCCGTTATAAAACGAAGCATGGGTTTTGTGGAATTCTGTGCTGTTTTGGGCTTTTGTGTAAAAGGCTGAAGGCAGATTATTATTTAAACCAGGTGCAAATAAATATCCCTGTAATGTATATGAACAAATTTAAACCGCGTATTGTTAAGTATATAAACTGTATATTAAAGACACTATTTTCATGATATTTCAAACGTGTACAGAATTTGTTGTACTAAATTGGTTGGGTTGCATGTATTACATAAAATGGTTGGGTTTGGTTTTCATTTAGTAGTTTCACTGACTAATCGTCTTGCTCATCTCAGTATAATTCAGAAATAAGCACTTCTCAAATAGTGAATTCACAAAGTAAGATGGAGAGGAGCAATCAGGAATTTGCATTTAACCTCTCAAGACACATTGCTTTTCCCTGTCTTGTAATTTCACTTGATCCCCTTCAGCAAGAGCATAAAGCTGTGGGTTCCCCACAGAATTTGTTGCCAGACAGCTTTCCTGTCTCCAGCAGACATTCACCTAAAACATTATTTTCCCAAGCCCTCAGCCGATTGTCTTTGTTTTAGGAAAATGCAGTCAATTATAATTTGGATAGGCTTTCAAGCGCAAAGACCATGCACAAGTATTTCTGCTCTGCAAAAAGTCACTGAAACATTTATTGGGTGGGGAGAAAATTAGAGACAAAACAACGTTGTGCTCTCAATTGTCTGTTCACGTCTCCTCCAATATTGGCAACAGAGGGAAATGTCAGCTCAACAGCCGCCCACATATCATGCAGGTAAGTTGCCCTTGTGCCAAATTCCCTTTGGGCTGAAGCTTCTTTCACTGATACTAGGCCTAAAGAAAGTTTACTCCAGCAGAGCACTAGTTATGGAGGGGTTTATGGAGGGACTCGTGTTTATGAGAAATACAGCAGGGCAGAGTCTGCCACATTGTTTGCCATTAGATTTGGGACAGATGGGGTTTACTTGCCTCCAACTCTCACATGTGGGAGAGGGGGGAAGTGTGTCTGGAGGCGGGATGTGCATCATGTGGGTTGAGGAACAGAGAGAAGCACAATTGCTTTCACAAGTTAAGAAAAATCTCCTTCACCATGAGTGGTGCTGTCTAGGGCACATTTCTGTTCCACACCCCAAAGAGGGGAAAGGAAAATAATTAATTTTCTGAATCATAGAGTCATAGAAATGCGAGGTTGGAAAGGAGCTACAAGGTCATTTAGTCCAACCTCCTTCTATCACCAATACTGCCCACTAAGCTACTAAATCATGTCTTGTCCAGATGCTTCTTGAGCACCGCCAGGGACGGTGACTCCACCACCTCCTTGGGCAGGCCATTCCAGTGCCTGACTCTGGTCAGCTGGCCTCCAGACTGGGTAAAAGGGTATACAGGAAAGCTTTCAGTGCAGGAAGGGGAAGGGAAGGGCTATAGCCCAAGTCAGAATGTCGACATCTCCCTATCAGGAAAGGGCTGTTGTAAGCAGGCGTTTTCTGTTTATGTATGTTATAGTAGTCATCAAGCCTGACATAAATCTCCTGACTCTAGTCACGGCGGCTACCTGCAGATGTAAATAAGGAATACAGGCTGGGGGGGACACACCTGAAAACACACCTCTCTCCTCTGGGAATTACAAGCTTAACACTTGTGGATGTGATAATCCTCATGGTTTGGTATGTTTGCTAATTAGATGTCCCCTAGATCTTTTAGGTGTGTGTGTACCCTGTCCTTCTCTCACTGGGCCTCCTGTCCTTGAGTGGAATTGCTATGGGATTCGGGATATTGGGAGAGCCTGATGTCCCACCTCATGACACCAGTGACTAATCACTGAAGTCCTTGGTTGCAGTAGACTGTGCTAGCTCAGGTCATCACTAGCTTGGGGCACTCTATACCATACTCTGTTGCCCAGGTATAAACATGCTTTATGCCATCAGATGCACATGTCATACAGAACCACTTTCTCCCATGCACAGGCTAACCAAAAGCTGCAAATCTGGGTGAAGTTCTTCTGCTCTCCTTTTGTTCTATGCCATGAGCAGATGGTGGGATTTGCCATTGCAGAATGACCAGAAAATCTGGGCTGCTTGGGTAGTTGCTCACTGTGGTTTTGGCCAGGCCCTCACTGTGCTAGCCACCTCCCCAACAGCCTTGTTCCCATGGCAGCACGATTTTTAAGGGTTCCCTTGGCACCCCTTGCTAAACACTTCCTCTGCCCCTTGGGCAGCTGTTGGACTGACAGCTCTTGGGGTTGTGCAAAAACTTAACATTAATTGTATTCTTAATATAGATTTTTTTTTCTTCTCTTGCCAGTGCTCAGTGCCATCATGCTCAGTAAAGATCTTCTCTTGCCATGATGCTCAGTAAAGATCACCTTTTGTTGAAAGTTGACAGTATTTGTATTTTTATTCAGTTAACTGGATCCAGTGTTTCTCCTTTCCCAGGATAAAGCCTTGCTATTTGTTTTCATGTGGCACCATGAAGATCTAACATGAAGAGCGGCTTTGAGAAGGTGTCTTTTCCCCATTCTTGCCACCAGATTCCAAAGATGGAAAGCTCAAGATGGGTAACCAGGTTGCCACAATGTGAGGATAGAAATATGACCCAACTCTTTCTTTTTCTGTTGCTCAATGAGGCCTCAAAATGCCCTTGATTCCTGGGTGGGACAAAAGGAATCTGGTGCCAAACATGCTTGGATAAATGAAAACCATTCTTCACATGGAGTCTGGGCTAGGAGGAAAAAGAATAAAAGGAAAGAAAATAGGGAGGAAGGAGACAGCATGTTTAAGGTGCCAAGTCTAAAGAGCTGGCAATGAAGTGGAGGGACGTGTCCCCTTGCTTTGTGTGGGGCTGGCTGCTGTAGTACTGTAGGTGCCACACTGTGTCAGACTGGCATACAGCAGCTGAAAGATGGAACCAGCTGCAGGGGTTGCAGAAGATGATAGATGGGCTCAGAGATCTCATTAAGACTTTCTGACAGTCCCATAAAAGCCCAGATACAAGAAAGAGCTGTTTTAACTGTGCTGCTGCTATTCTGTTATACAGTATCGGCAATTGTTCATAATGAATATGGGGGTCAGTGAAGCAGGTCTCCAGGGCTGGGTTTCCAGTGGGTTAGTGCAAGCAGAAAGCAGGTGGAAGCTCTAATGGGTCAACACTGTAAAGCAGGGCCCTGAAGAACTGCATATATCTTAGCCTATCTTATTTAGTTACCTGCAGCTCTGCAAGTGGGAGAAATGTATGACAGTTAGAAACTATCCTAAATACTAGTTCCAGATAGCCTTTGCTCCTGAAGAATGACATATAGGCCCTCCTGGTCACCAGTCCACCAGTTTCCTCCTGAAGAAAATGGTTCTTTTATCCTTCAAAAAGACTGTAAAATCATACTGAATTAGTATTTCATAGAAATATAGAATGGTTTAGGTTTGAAGAGATCTTTCAAGATCATCGAGATCCAACCCCCCTACCATGTGCAGGAACACCTTCCACTAGACCAGATTGCTCAAAACCCCATTCAACCTGGCCTTGAATGCTTCCAATGATGGGGCATCCACAGCTCCTCTGGGAAACCCGTGCCTGTGTCACAAAATCACAGAATATCAGGGATTGGAAGGGACCTCGGAAGATCATCTAGTCCAACCACCCTCATCATAAAAAATATCTTCTTTATATCCAGTCTAAATCTACTCTCTTTCAGTTTAAAACTATTGTTGTTTGCCTTGTCACTACACATCTTGGTAAAAAGCCTCTCTCTGTCTTCCTTATAAGCCCCATCTATATATTGAAAGGCCACAATAAGGTCTACCCAGACCTTTCTCTTCTCCAGGCCGAACGACCCCAGCTCACTCAGCTTTTCTTCATGGGACAGGTGTTCCAGCCCTCTGACCTTTTTCTTGGGCCTCAATTTTCTCCATTTACTATCAAATGGAGAATTTGATTCATAAATCCATTTACTAACAAATCAGCGAAACAAGTCAATAGTAGAGATGGGAATGGCCATCCGTCTACATGTGTCCCACACAGGTCTGTCGTTACTCTTGCCTTACTATTATTTCTTCAAAGTTCTTCTGCTTCCTGTGATGAAAGGCAGTGATAGTTAAACACTTCTCCCTTACCTATCTTGCAAGTTTTCCAATAACCTTTCCTTCCTGAATTAAAAAAAAAAAAAGAAAAAAGTCAGGACACATATTGTTTCTTCTTTCTTTTTGATTCTCTGCTGTGGCTGTCTTACTGAAAAAAGGAGCTGTCATTTCACAGGGTCTACAATGTTCAGGTTTTGCCTTTTTTGTTTTCTTGTGCAGTACTAAAATCTAGGACTTTGAAACTGAACCTTCAATGGGAGTGCAGCAGGCTGAGGATAAAAAGCCCACCAATTAAAAAACCTACAAACAGTACAAATCCAGGTCTCCCAGCTTGACCTACAAACCCAGCCCAGCATATCCTTTTATTCTGTCACCCTCCTCTGCTACCTTTTGGCCTCCAGAGACTGACTAGCTGCCTCTTGCCATGGGTGATGGGGCAGTTGCAGGGGGTGGGTGGCTGCTTCTGGTCCCACACAGAGCCCTACTGGTATGTCCAGGCAAAGCAGCCCATCCTTTTCCTGCGCTGCTCCTGCATCCCTCCTCCACTGAGAGCTTTAACCTCTGAGCTTCCATTGCAGATAAACTTGGGTTTGGCTTCCACCATGTCTGCAAACCCCAAAGGAATCAGCTGTGGTGATACTTGCTTATAAAAGCATGTAACTAATGTTCATAAAATACCCCACTGCTGTTGAGCAGCGAGAGCTGTTTTGAGAACCACAGAGCTTTCAGGTGATGGATTTTCTTTCATTCTTCTTCCCTGAGTCTTCACATGTAAAATGAAACCCATCTCCAAGCCCAGTGTATGGCATGATATTTCTGCTCCTAGTGCCCTGAAAGTGGTTTGGCTATTTCCTCACTCTGGGTATTTCTGAGACATCTTCAGCTACTGTCTAGTTGTACATAGTTCAGTTTCCTAAGCATATATAATGTCACTTACAGTTGATAACCAGCTGCTAGAATTTGATTTTTGTAGCTTATTGAAATTATTTGTGTTCATATTTCCTCAACCCAGTGTTTTTACAAGAAAATTGAAATATCTACCTAAAGCAAAGCTATAGAGATAATCCACAAAAATTGGTATCATCTTGTGATGGCTTTAAACATTAAAAACAGAGAAGGGCAAAGCACAAGTTAAAGGAGATATATTTAGGCTGCAGTTTCATACTCTTGAAATCTCAGGGCTGATCCTGAACCTGCCCACAGCCATGAATTTCCATATACAAGATGCAGCTTTGAAATTTTTTTCAAAGTCTTACTTTTGAACCGTGGAAAACCCGAGATGAGAAGGCAGTTTCTAAAGGAGAGAGGAGAGGCCTGTCTGTCCTGTTGTGCCTTTCATCTCCAAACATAAAGGACCAACATAGAGAAGAAGATCCAGTGTGAGCTGAGCCGCAGAGGCTCAGCCTGGGGTTGCAGCCCAGCATCACCTCCCTCGCAGCAGCCCCAAGCAAAGAGCAGGGCAAGGGAATGGGAACAGGACACAAGGTGATATTTGTTGGGGCTGCTTTCCCCATCTCCAATGATTTCTGTCTCGGGGGCTGTCAAAGACAGAAATGGTATTTTATATTTAGAGTCACTCTCTTCACTGATGAATTTCAAAGTTTCATGTTAAAATGCAAATTTCTACCTGCAACTCAGGTAGGGTTTTATTCAGAAGCACTTAGCAAGAATTAAGATTTTGGGAACCGATGCATTTGAAGACCCCAGTGCCACCACTAAAACAGTGTCAGCATGTTGTGTTTGTAGACCATTCATGATTCTACCTCTAGTATTTTTTGTTCTTGCATGCTTTTTCAAGGTGTTGCAACTTCTTTTTTTGGTACTTACAGAGGTTGAGATTCATACAATAACCCATGGAGCACCTTGAATTAGGGATTGCTTGCTTCTGAGCAGCTGAAGAAAAAAAAAGAACCAAAACAAAAAACCACCTAGAATGCAATTTGCACCCAATTGTTTGGGGGGGTCTAAAGGAAATGTGCAAGTATCAAGGCACAAAGTAAATGTTGTCTTGGAACTAAACCTCAGCATTTCTCAAGTTNGAAGTACTATGATTCCTTTAAGTATGCTGAAATATTTCAGGTAAGACCTTGAGGTGAATAGAGACACCCAGACCTGAAGAGAGCTGAAGATCGAGATGCCCACTCTCCACTGACTGAAGGGTGCCAGCTGCCCACCCCAGACACACACCCAGGACCAGCCAAAGCTGTGGACACTCAACGAGACCAGTGCCACCAGCAGAGCAGCGGGGAAATGCTGTATTAATACTTGCCATTCATACTTAATGATTAAGAAGACGCAACAATCAGCGCATACTGCCTTTTATACAGCCGAGAGATAAAACACAGACTAAGTTACAACAAAGCCTAAATCCAAAATAATTACATTTTGTCACAATTCCTTCCACACAGCCCAAGCTACCAAAGGAAGCAAGCTGCCAGCGCCTGGGGAGAGACACGATTGCCACCACAGCTCCCTTCAATCCCAGTGCAAAAATTTCCAAATGTTTGAAACAGGGAGCAACTAAATCTCTTAATGCTCTCTGAAAAGCAATCAGCTCACCGAATGCATCATTCAGCAGCCTCCAATATAAAATAATTAAACCATGAAAAGCTGCTGCAGTAATCTTACTTTAAAATCCTAAATTCCTTTACATTTCGAGGATCTGATGGCATTGACTCCAGTCACACACAAACAGACAGGGCAGAGACCGCAGGAGCTTCTCACAGCTCAGCTGAACACACCTCTTCCACTCCTTGAGCAAAGGCAGCTTAACCTTATGAAGATTTGTTGTTGCAGCAAAACTATCCAGGAGATACAGCTAAATCCAAATTCATTTCATTTCCAGTCAAATTATATTTTGATGCAGGTCACTAGAAGCTAATCTTTCATCTCTGTTTTTCATACTTGAAAACGAACAAAAAAAAGAATTTCAGATTAAGCAACATTTATCATACTAAATAGAATTAAATCAAACGGAAAATTGCATAAAGAAACTCAGCTAAAACAATCAAATTTTAAAAAGCCCTTTACCTATGTGAATATAATCTTTGGTTTTCTCAGAAGAGAAGCAAACCTTATTATTAAGCAAACTTAAAAGAGAGCCTGGATTACCCTTTTCCCATTTCCCTGCACTTGAAGTGTCAGTCTGTCTTCATGAACAGATTGTGCTTCCTGTCTGTCAAGCAAGTTCTCACATGCTGGAAAAACTTGTGTTTTCAGTATTGCAGAAGCATTTAAGAGGTACAGTAAGCAGCAGACAAGCAGCAGATGATTTTTTATTCATGCATTTTTTGTAAGTTACATGCATACATACACAGACACACAGGTGCATAACCACACCTGCATTCAGCAATATAACACAGCATTAGCAAAAAAAATGAGCTAATCAGAGACTAGCTGGCTTTTAACAACCTTTTACTGATGCTCTCGCTTTGAAAGAGCTCCCATCTGAAATATCTTATGGTAAGTACTAAAAATGAAGACACAGCAAAGCCTTTTAGAAGACACCCATTTAAAATTATCTGAAATATTTCAGCATAATTGAAGGAATAACAATACTTTTTTTTCCCAAAAAAAATTCCAAGTCTTCTATTATATCAATTAAAGATGCATTTATAAACTTGGTTTATTGCAAAATGCAGAGCAATAAGCAGTGGTTCTTATGGAGAACGGCTCTCTGGGAAGAATTTTTCTGACATATAACACAGGCGTAAGAGGCTCAATAACACCTTGGGTCAAATTTTGCTGATGAAAATTGTCTTAGTTCCTTGGCTGAAATCCCCTCTGGCTTCTAAAAATCCTATTTCATATCAGGGTGAACTTTGTCTGAGAAACAAATGCAGATATGCTTGCAGTAAGGTTGGTTTCACACACAGACGGCTTATGTGCCATTGCACGCTCCCTTCCTTGCTGTACCATAGTGGGACTGTAGCTGCTGGGGTTGCCATCCATCCATCCTCCTCCTCGGTGGGGAACTATATTCCATATACCAAAAGCAAATAGTTCTTACACCATTACAAAGATCTCATGGAAGCTATTTACAGAGCAGTTAATTTCTTCTTGGGATTAGCAGTCATTAAAATCTCCTTGGATCAAAGACCCTTTGTCTGACACCCCCTCCCCAGGTGGCTGCCAGCCAGGCGACCATGAGGTTGGGCCTGGCATCAATGGAGGAAGGCTGTCAGGGCCAGCTTGGAGTGAACATGGTATCAAAACGGAGAGATTGTTTTTCACTGTGAATAGTGTAAAAATTCTTGTCAGTCGGGTTGCACGTGCTGTGAATTCTATCATCATTTTCTTCTGTATGGATTGCAATAAAGATCCCAATTTTTTTAGAGCCAGAATCAGGGTTTGCTTGTGGTGTGGAGCTGAGGGCAACCATTTCCACCCATCTCCCTCTCCTCTTTGCCAAATGTCCCCTCATTGCCTGGCTCCAGACTCTCCCTAGTGACAGCTGAATGCCCCTTAAGCTGTCTCCCTGCTCCTCCATGAGCCCTCGGGGTGGGCATCTGTGGTGGATTCACAACTCGGTGCCCACCCAGGCAGGACCAAAGCAGGCAGGCAGGAGAGTTCTGCCATGATGGCTGAGGCAGGCTCGTCTGGAGTCTCCAGAGGTAGCCTGAGCTGGAATTGGGTTAGCTTTTGATGTAGTTTCTGCTCAAATCCTCTTAACTGGGAGACACAGCCATGCCCTGGGAGGGAGTTCATGTTTCTCACAGGCAGGTCTGGGTCTGCCTTCACTTCTTTCTCTAGATGTTTTATATCGATTGCACTCTCCCCTCCCCAAGGCATTTTCTCATGGCCCTTTTGAAGCATCAGCTGTCTCACCAGCACGTCCCTACAAAGCCTGCAAACTTACAAAAGATCGATAGGCTCATAAAGTAGTGGTTAAGGTGGTGTTTCCCTGTTTTCTGCTTTAAAATTTAGGTTTCTAAGATGATTGCTTTCCTCACCCTGTGGGGTTTGCAAGGCTTGTCTGACAGGTGTATAAAAGAAGCTCAAGTGTCTGACAAGCCTTTTGAAAACAAAGCAAAAAACTCAGTTGTCCTCTCTCCTTCCTTCAAAGGAAGCCCTAACGTCAGAGTATGTTTTTGGAGAAGGTGTCTCCTGCTCCACACCGTACAGATAATACAGATATCCCACCCATCGTATTGCAAGGAAGAAATGAAATCTCCAGTGCTATAAAGCTATACAACATCATTCTCGTTCTTTTGAATTCACATGTTGGAACTTCATTAAATCCTCTTTTGGTGTGGATTTCACTCACTAAGCCATAATAAAATGGTCAAATCCAATAATTTCTTTGGATTTTATTCCACTTACACTAGCTCTTTCCTAAGCAGATTTTTGTGTCATGGAAACAACAGTCCGGTTTGTATTTAATAGTTCATCTATTTAATAGTTAATCTCATAACATTTCTCTGCATCTGGAGGAAAATGCCCAGGACAATAACGCTAGCTAATAATATCAAACTGATGAGCAAAGAAATAGCACCCACATTCTCAGCTGATGATGTGGCAAAGATCAAGAAATTCTGCAAAGCTCAAACTAAAGTAAGTTATAAATTGCACTAATACTGGTTAATGGGTAATGAGATTCCATTCTAATGCTGGTAATGTGCAATGTAAGTGTTTGCTGTTTCTTAAATAGGATATCTTTGACCATTTAAGCAAGTCTTTAGCACCAAACGTTCATGGCCATGAGTATATTAAAAAAGCCATTTTGTGTATGCTACTGCGGGGTAATGAGAAAGTTCTCAACAATGGGACACGCATTAAAGGAGACATCAATATCTTATTATTAGGTAAGAGCATGTAGAGTTAATAGTGCATTGATAAGTTATTTTATTATCCCCCCTCCTATCATGCCAGTGTAGTTCTGTTATACAATATTAGCAAGAAAATAAAAGCCAACCCAGTACAAAGACTCATTTCATCTTATACAGGAATGTTTGTTAGTGTCTTAGGATCAATTTATTTTATCCTTGGGCACATTTTTACAATTATTTCTGTTTTGTCCCACACTTCCCTATTTACTTGACATCTGTTCTATGTTTCCAACTAGTGTTGCCATGATGCGCAATCGAGTCTAATCCTGCACTGCTCGTTCGGGCGAGACACCCACTGATTTCACGAATGGGCTTCAGTTTATCGCTCAAGTTGATGGAACTATTCTACTTCTGTCACTTGTAGGCACGGTGGTTGCTCAGTTGTGACTTCATTTCCAAATGCTTTGTTTTCAGTACCCGTAATTAAGTTACATTAGCCTGACAATGCTAACCTGCTACATAACAGCTCCTGGCAGAGGTGTCAGCTTCCTTGCGGAAATCAAGGTCTTTGTTTCTCTACAGAGTTTCAATCAAATATTTGATAACTTGCTTTAAAAATGGATTAACCTAGGGCAATAATCCTGATCAAATCTTTCTCTTTGAGTATGTCCTTTCTCTCCTGTAGAGGGTAACTTGCACCCCGACTCATTGGCAGTACTGAGATGATGCTTCATCCACAGCACACTGCTGGCATTTTAACCCTGTCAGTACAGATGGAATCTGTTATCCAACAGCCCCTTGTCAAAAGTGCTTGCCCAGCATCTGAATTACCTTGCTGTGTATCCAAATGGAACCAGGGAAGTTCAAATCAGTTGTAAAGTGGTACTCAATGACATGCTAGTGGATCTGCTGGGTTTTGCAATCCAAATGACTGACGATTGAAGCTTTAATAAAGCCAAAAGCTGTTCCCTTAATAAAATCCAAAGCTAGATTGGACGTGGGCAAACTTGTTTGAAATTTGGAATGAAGACTTGAATTTAAAAAAAGAAAAAAATGTTTATTCTGGGAGGATTCTGAAGCAAGAATTCTAATAAGCAAAGTGCATTTTGAGCTTTTTCTATCTGATGTATTGAAACAACAGGATTTCTGAGGATGTCTTTGGTGCCTACCTATGTTGCAGTAATGTCTGAAGGGGTGTTAGGTATTTGGTTCCCTTATATATATTTATATAGAGAGATACAAATTTATATTTATAAAAATGTACACTCCTGACCTTAGGAATGCCAGCTTCTCTTTCTTTTCTTTTCAGTTTGAGGCTGAAAAGAGAAACTGCAATTCTTCTTATACACCAACACAGTGTAACCTTACAACTATCTAAAGCAATTTAGAAGCTAATAAGTGGGGCAAGATTTCCAAGTTTGTTAAAGTGCAGGAACATTCTGGAAGGGAAATGCTGTGAAAAAAGAAACATGGAGGATATCTTACCAGGGTCCTTCTACTTAAGGAACTTCCAGGCTCAAGCATGTGTGTCTCTAATGCTTTGTCTTCTTTCTACTGCCTGAACCTCTGCTTTTGGAGATGATGGTGGAGCATAGCAGGCTCCTGTAGCTGGAATAATGAAAGGTGTTGGTTTGATTTGCTCGCAATTTTCTCACATTAAACAGAAGCTGAACATTATACACCATGACATTAATATGGAAGCTGTGCTTCTGAATAACATGCAAAATAAAAGCCTGCAAGGTTACAAAAAAATACATACTGATCACGTTTCAAGCTGCTTACAAGTTTTGAGTGAAAGTTTTAAACTTCGGAAGTTTTGATCTTTGTTACTTTGCCACTTCTCAATATCCATCTCAACATACTTTGCCACAGTGTCAGAGGCATCTTCTCCCTTTATTGGGAAGGAGCTTAGAAACACTGAAGAAAAAATATCTATTACAAAGATCAACTGGTAGCTTACAAAAGCTGGCGGTAGCAGCCCTTCAGCTGCCTGACAAACTGTGTTCTTTGAGGCCACAGCCACAGGCTGCCCTGGAGTTAGCAATAGCAAGGTTAGTGTCCCCTGACCCATCAGTGGGGACTCCTGGCTCTCCTGCTCCCACCACTTTCATCCAGCTATTGAGGTCTGTCTGCCAACAGTGATGAAGCTCTTGACTGTCAGGTTTTGGGCACCAAGGAGGAAGAAGTGTCTTGGTAATGATTGCAGTGGTGGCAGACCAGCACTGCCAGAGGGCCTGGGTTTGCTCCCACCAGGTGCCATGTCCCTCTTTGTGGCCACTGGACCAAATGACACCATTGGAGGAGCAAAGCATCAGACCAACTAACAGGTACCGCTGGGTTGCCTTTTCTCAATCTGATTTGACAGTGATTTACTCTGAGCTCTTACTTTAGCCTCCTAATAGTCCTGATTTAACTGCCTTTCCAACAAATTGAGGAAACTGATTTCCCATTTCCCAGGAGTATTTGGTCAATTAATTGTAAAAATACATTGTAAGTGCAAGACCATTCATCTCATTCAAGTTCATTCCTGCCAGAGCTTGAAAGTACTGAGATTCAAGTCTACTGGAGCAATTAGGCCCTGACATCATCAGCAAATATATAATGACTATAGCCAATGCCCAGCTCAGTGGGCTGGGCCTGCATTCTGGAGTCTCTGGATCTAAAGGAGGTGACCATGATGCTCCTCCTGCCCCCATTTCTTTTGCACATCTGTGGAGAGGAGCCAGGACTCTGGGTGCTGAGACCCACAGCATTTCCCCTTCCATAAAAGTATTGTAGTGCACACCTCTGTATTTGATTGAGGTTTAGGTGTTTTTAGACATAACTGAAGTTTGAGGTTTAATGACAAATAAAGCCTGCTGCAGCTGGGAAAAGATCTTTGGCAAGCATAATCCTGCTAATGTATGGCTCCATCTGAGATTATTCTTACCCTTAGAAGTGCATGGCTATATCTTACATAGTGGCTCTTGGGAGGGATGTGCAAAAAGTATCCTGACTTCACCAGTAACTATTTAAATTTCAAATACTTTCATCACTCCTTGTGACAAAAGCCTGAAATGGTGGGGAAGGAGGAGAACTTTACAGCTCTCCTGTTTGATAAAGTAAGGGAAGCCATGCACTCACAGATACTGTACAAGTTATTCAGCACAAATTAATCATTCACATGCGGAATAGTAGAATCATAGAATGGTTTGGGCTGGAAGGGACCTTAAAGACCATTTAGTTCTAACCCTCCCTGCCATGCCACCAGACCAGGTTGCTCAAAGCCCCATCCAGCCTGGCCTTAAACACTTCCAGAGAAGGGGCATCCACAGCCTCCCTGGGCAACCTGTTCCAGCACCTCATCATCCTCATAGTGAAAAATTTCTTCCTAATATCTAATCTAAATCTCCCCTCTTCCAGTTTGAAGCCATTACCCATCGTCCTATCACCACATGCCCTTGTAGAAAGTTCATCTCCAGCTTTCTCGTAGGCTCCCTTCAGATACTGAATAAAACAGTAGTAAAGAAAGATAAGGATTTTTCTGCGGCTAATTCAGCTATTTAGCTTTTTTCAGTGCTTGAAAAACAGCATGCAAAAGGCTCTGGCCCTACAGTCAAAAGACTGTGTTCTGCTTTCCCCTTTAAGAGGTGATCTTCGTCTTGCAAAATATTCCTTAAACTGCTTCCACCATCAGTGGGGGGTCTCCAGGAAGGCAGTTGAAAGCAGCTGTAACTGCTGATTAAGAAACTGATGCTCAGCCGTGCATTTCCAAAAACACTGAACTTTTCCTCTTTTGAGCTCTAAAACCCTCCTGTCGTGCAAGGGGCCCTGTGCACCCGGCTGCACACTGCGTGCACAACAGCCCACGTACCCAAGCTCCTGCACCTCAGCCCATGGGGATTCTGGTTACAGAGCTCTGTAATCATCTTGATGCCACCTAATAAGAACTGGGAAAGTGTTTTATAGCTGAAGAATATTAGTGGAATGAAAAAATAAAACCAAACACCCACCCAGTCCTGTTCCACCAGACCATTGAGGTGCTGTGGGAAACAAGACAGGAAGAAAATATGCAAGTAAGCCCAACTGTAGCCAATCTGAGAGTGATCTGAAATGTCTGCGAAGTAGTTTGTGCAATATGGGTGTAAACCAAGGCAAGTGGAAGCCAAGATAACTTGCTCTTAGGAAAGCAAGTGGCACCACCTAATTGAGGCACTCAGGCATGATTACAGTGTAAATGAAAGCATTGGTATGACTTTGCTAGCACAAAGGGCAGAGTAGCTTGTTCGTTTAACCCCAGGGGAAAAAAAGGTAAATAAACCTGTGAGGGAAAAAGGGTAAATAAACCTTTATTCCTCCTTTCCCCACGTTTCATTTCAGAAATACTTTTAAGGTTGTTGGGACCGCATTCAGAATTAATATGTCTGTGTCTATTTGTATTTCTCAGAAATTCAAAATTGTTCCAATGCTCACGATTCACTCTTTGTGGGAAGGTGGTTACCAGCCAGTGCTCTGCAGGTCTTTTGTGGACGTGGGTGTAGCCAGTGGGGAGGTTTGATGTCAACCATATGGCTGTACAGTCACTCCCACTGTGGGACCCGGCCAGGAAAAGCCAGTGTGGGACAGAGTGCTGGGATGGGGGGATGGGGCAGCCCCAGCTTTTCCTGACAAGGGGGATTGGGTGTGGGGCAAGGATTTCCCTCCCAAGGGAGGAGGGCAAGTATTTGTATCTGGTCTTAAGTGGCTCTGTGAAACAGGGCATTGGTCTCCACTAGCTCCTCCAGCAAATCCTTGGAGGTGAGAATGACTCTTATTTATTGCCCCCGGCAGCAGCCTACGCAGGGATGAGTCTCTGCAGAGCCAGCAGAGCCAGCACCATGGGGTGTCACTACTGGCTGTGTCCCTAGAAGAAGCCACTGAAAGTGTTACACTTCCAAGTTTTTCTTCAATCTTCCATTGAGAAAGTATGTTTTGTGTAATCCCTGTGCCGGTGTAGCCTTTCCATCGCCCTGGCTGCCACTTTCCTCGACCTCCCCAAAGGAGAGAGCTGCCCAAAGAGGCTCTGCAGCACTTTGAATGGGGTAGCTGGATATCTAGTGGTGCTTGCAAGTGAGAGATGTGTGCATTGCTATAAGCTAATGAAAATGGGTTTTAAAAGGGCACAAGTATTGGTGATTGATCTTGCAGCAAGGTGGGAACCTGTGAAAAGCAGAGGAAACAGATGAGCTGTAGAGCAGGAGGAATTGGTCTGGTTTCACGATGCAAAAGAACATCAATCTGCTCGGGAGACATGGCCTGCAGACTATCATGAAGTGGCCCACAGGAGGTAATCACTATCTCAATGTAATTTTCTTTTTTTTTTTTTTTCCCTAGAGCTTCTTTTTCCTTAAGGAAATTCATATTTTCTTATCTCACCAGCTTTTCTTTTTACATTCCTCCCAATCACACACACTAATATTTAAGTGTGATGATAATTCTTTTGGCCAAAGCAAACCTGCAGTTGTTCTGAGTGCCTGCAGTTTGTTCCTTAACCAGGTGAGATGATAGATACTTTCATCTTCTGTTTCTTTCCTTGCTTTCAGCTTACCCTGACAAATATTTTCTGCTGATGAAGGCATGACAGCACCGGCCAGAAAGAAACCTTGCTCTTCTAAGTGGCAACAGAGACTTCTACCAGAGTTAATAAACTAAAGTTTATTAAACAACTTAATAACTACCAAACTTAATAAACTAATAAGAGCTTATTTAACAAACTCAACTGAAGTTGCAATGTTATTTTATGTAATTCATAACCCGCTGTTCTGAATGAGCAAACATCAGTTGCATGAATGAAAGCTGCCTCCAAACCCAAGTGTTCACAACATGATGAGAAGTATAAAAAAAAAAAAAGAGAAAACCCAAACCAGTTCCAGATGAAGAGTGAGACATGCTGCTGACAAGACGTGATCTGGCTGTCTGTAGCAAAGACTGCATGGACCCAGATGGTGCTAAAAAAAAACCAAACAACAATCCAAAACCAAGGGCAAATGCATGTAGACAGAGTCCTAGCTCAAAATGGCTGGTTCTAGTTACATATTATTAACAGCCATCATAAAGAAGATGATCAAAATGTTCCATTAAATCACTTAAAGATAAGATTCAAATCTGATAAAAAGCACACATTCTTTTCTTTTCCTATTATTATTGCACTGGAAGAGCAATCAAGTTTATTGTATGATTAAGCATTTCAACCCTGGGAAACGCTGAAGTTTGATTTTAGTTTTTAATTTTGAGATGTTCAGGTTAAGCTTCTTTGACACTATTTTGCTTTCACAGTAGCTGAAGTCAAAGGCAGAGATCAAGCATAGACAATTTCATCTGGAGTGGAAGGAGCTTAGGAATTTGTGAGCAACTGAAAATGAAAACTGGAATGGAAACCTGTCTGGGAGCTTTATGATACCAGTTACAGTGTCCATGTTCTAAGTAATGAACTTTGCTGGGGGGCGGGGGAGTGATGCAGGTGGGGGTGGGAGAAAAAAGCACTCAATGAAAAAAGAAAAAGGTATCAATGGTGGAAGTTCTCAAAAAGTTTCATACAAAGGAGACTAATCCATATACACTCTAGAAAATTATTGCTTTGGCAGTAGGAGGGGCGATCAGTCTGAATGGCTATGGTCTTTTTTTTTTCCTCTGGTTCATTCTGCTGATGTTCAGAAAGAGGAGAGGACAAGGAGAGAAGCCAAGTGGAATCCATCTGCTGAAAAAAGTTTGTAATCTTCTTGCACAGAATGAATTACAAAAACTTGACTTTAAAGCTGTCTTTTGTAATAAAGTAGAATATATGAAAGAAGTGAGAAAATGTGGTCACAGTATATTTAATTGCTTTGTAATTTTGAATCATTTTTTGACACTGTCCCCCACCACATTCTCATGGAAAAGCTGGCTGCTCATGGCCTGGATGAGCATATGATCTGCTGGATCAAGCCCTGGTGGGATGGACAGTCCCAAAGAGTGATGCTCAATGGAGTTAAGTCCAGCTGGTGTCCGGTCACAAGTGGTGTTCCTCAAGGCTCAGTATTGGGACCATTTCTGTTTAATGTCTTTATTGATGATCTTGGCAAGGAATCCCTGACTGTGTTTAAGAGTAGATTAGATGCGGTGTTGAGGGATATGGTGCAGGGGAGAACTTTGTAGAGTGGGGCTGATGGTTGGACTCAATGGTCCCAAGGGTCTCTTCCAACCCGAATGATTCTATGATTTGATGATTCTATAATTTCATAGCACAATCTGAGCAAATACAGATATTTTGCCACTACTGGCTCAAATATTACAAAAGTCTCTAAGCAACAACTCTGGATTAAGAAACAGCAATAAACTGCATGACTGTTCAGAAAATGCCATTTATTTGGTGGTTATCCTCTCCTTTTGAGACATGAATCTCTGTACTACTGGCACTTGAAGATAGCTTGAAAATGCAGTCCAAGTAGATGGGAGAATTAAGATCCCATTTATGAGAATCAAAGGCACTTTAACTGACACGTGGCACCTGCATCACAGCAAAAGGCCCTGAGCTCTAAGAACAGTGGAGAAGGAGAACTGTGGAAAAAGAAAAAAGATGAAGAAATACCACTTCTCTGTTCCAATCTGCACCTAAAAAATATGACAACTCATGGCTCCTGCCCTGCACCCTGGGACCGAGTCTGCCTGGCGTGGGTGGTGCCAGACACCTGACGCGCTCGGCTGAAATAAGAGAGTGTCTAGGATGGGTCCCTTTTTTGCATTTAGACACCACAGTGCCAGCCAGACTATTAGACATTATGATTCAGTTATTTGCTACTTGTGCAAAAGCTAGACTGAGCGAGCTGATCCGTGTGATGCAAATAGCAAGGAAATTGGTCTAGTTTGCCTGTATGAGGAATATGAGGCTGTGTGTACCGTTTAGCATAGATATTAGGTGGCGTGCCTAAAAGATTTTCTGCAATACTGAGATTCTTGAAGAAAGCCAGATAAGTAGCTAGAATAATAGAATAACAACCTACCTTTCTTTTTTTTTTTTTCTTTTTTCCTTCTTTTACTTGAAACCTGAGCTATTGACTTGAATGTTGGGGTTATTTTATTTTATTTTTAAGCCCATGCTGTGACTCCCAATAGACTCAGCAGTGGGTGATGAGTCAAGCACACAGTTCTAAAGACAACACGCACATACTCTGCTGGGTCCAGCTGTACAGCCAGTCCAGAGCCCAGGGAAGGAGGAGCAGAGAAGACAATATTGACTTCAGCCTGGGTTTTTAATAGAAGGGCAGCCACCAGGTACCAGCAGAGACTCACGAGACTCACACTTGAATGAAGGGCAGGAATGGGCACTTGACCTGAGAAATCCCCTTCCACAGTTCAAGCCTTCGTTCTGCATGTTGTGGGAACCCAATAATAGTCCTGGTCTGTATTGAGTGGAATGTGCTGGACCCCCATGGGTCCAGAGACTGCAGGCAGAGGAAATCCTTATTGCAAATTTAAACCTGAATCACTATAATGTGAGAAGGAGCAGAAAGAGAAGTGGAACTTCGTGCAGATCTTATACTGGCAGGTTTTACTATCATATTAGTATCTCAGTGATTTTATATGGAGAAGCTTGCATTCAAGATTTTCAGTAAAGCTTTCTGTGAATAAATCTACTCTAGGAAAATAAGATAAACACCCTGCCTTTCTGTGGAGATCTGCAACCCCATATACGGCTCTCCAGCTGACCAGTGCACTATCTGATCTGGGATGAATATCCGTGTTATCTGTAAATGTGTCAAATGTATGTCTCCAAAATTAAACTCTTTCATTAAAAAGAATAGACGCCGCCCTAGTAACCATATAGAAAAATCTTTGTAAAGCAGGGAAGCCAGCTGCAGAGGAACGCCATAAGATACGGGCTGGTGAATCTTCATTGCTGTTTTTACAAGAGGTGACAATTACCAAGATGTTGCAACTTCATCCAATTAAATTGCAAATCCAAGTAAAGCATCTGGGTGGAGGTCAATGTCCACATGGCGGCCAGTGATGAGTGGCTTCCTCAGGGGTCAGTATGGGACCAGTGTTGTTTAACATCTTTGTTAGAGATATGGACAGTGGGACAGAGTGCACTCTCAGCAAGTTTGGATATGACACCAAGCTCAGTGGTGTGGTCAACATGCTGGAAGGAAGGGGTACCATCCAGAGGGACCTGGACAGGTTTGAGAGGTGGGTTAGTGCAAATTGCATGAAGTTCAACCAAGCCAAGTGCAGGGTCTTGCACCTGGGATGTGGCAATCCTAAGCACAAATACAGGTTGGGTGGAGAATAGCTGGACAGCAGCCCTGAGGAGAAGGACTTGGGAGTGACAGTAAATGAGAAGCTCAACATGAGCCAGCAGTGCACACTGGCAGCCCAGAAAGCCAACTGCATCCTGGACTGCATCAAAAGAAGCGTGGCCAGCAGGTTGCTGGTGATTCTACCCCTCTACTCTGCACTCATGAGACCCTACCTGGAGTCTTGTGTCCAGCTCTGGAGTCCTCAACATAGAAAGGACATAGAACTTTTGGAATGGGTCCAGCAGAGGGTCACAAAGATGATCAGAGGGATGGAGCACCTCTCCTATGAAGACAGGCTGAGGGAGCTGGGCTCGTTCAGCCTGGAGAAGATTAGGCTCCAGGGAGACCTTAGAGCAGCCTTCTAGTATCTAAAGGGAGCCTACAGGAGAGCTGGAGAGAGACTCTTTGTCAGGAAGGGTAGTGACAGGACAAGGGGTTTTAAATTAGAAGAAGGGAGATTTAGATTAGATACTAGAAAGACATTCTTTCCTGTGAGGGTGGTGAGACACTGGAACAGGTTGCCCAGGGAAGCTGTGGAAACCCCATCCCTAGAAGTGTTCAAGGCCAGGCTGGATGGGGCTTTGAGCATCCCTTTGAATGGGAGGTGTCCCTGCCCATGGCACAGGGGTTGGAACTTGATGATCTCTAAGGTCCATTCCAACTCTAACCACTCTATGATTCTATGTTCTACTCATAAAGAGGAAAACTCCAGTTGAAATGTTTCATTTCCTAAAGCACATATGTATTTTTAATCTCTTGCCTCCTTTATTTACAGAAAAATACCATCACTGTAAGTCAGTTGTGGTGCAGCTTTTGTAAGATGTATGTGTTTAGGAATGAGAGCTAGTAGTATAAATTTTATGATATACAATAAAGTGCGATATTGAATCTAGTGGACTTCCTGAGTAATTTTTGTGCACTGAAAAATGAAATGAAAAAGAAGTATTTTCCCGTTGAGTATTTTTAGGCCCATCAACAACATTAATAAAACCTCAGTCTCTTTTGGCTCTGTGGAACCTGGGCACCACTGAGAAGTGAGTTGTTCATACTCACTGACTGGGAGAGTCACTTTTAAACTGTGCTTCTCACTGATTCCTGTTTGAAATTAATAAGCAGAAGCTTGAGGGTTTTTTCCCATGGAAGTTTCAGCATATGCCCTATGGAATTTGTATCTTGCACAATGTATTGTAATATATGGCTCTACATATCAAGCTTTCTTCTAGTGAAAGCAGAAATGAGTTTACAATTCAGGTGGTATTTATGCCATTTGATGTAATCTGGATTTCAAAAAATATAAATGACCTCTGCAGTCACAAATCCAGTTGTTCATATTTGAAATTATGAAATGCTCACTGTTTATGACGGTAAGCATTTTAGCCAGGGTTGAATTTATGAACAGCCTCATTTGTGTCTTCTTAACTCCATGTAAATCTATGTGCATATCTAAATTGAAGGCGCATTTGGAGGATTATTTGCATGAAAACTGCTGATCAAGACATGTCAAAATAGGAAAGTTATTTTAAGACAGCTATAGTAGGGCATCTTCCTATCCAGGATGTTTGTTAGCTCTGACAAATCTTTGTTAATTTTGTCTGGCTGTTTTAATGAATCTTTGGGTTCCAACAAAAGCTAGTAAAAGCAGCTATGAATGTTTTAAATATAGCTACATTTCAGAGAATATTAATCAGAGGAGGACTACATATGTAGTACTACAGAAGCACACACATTTGTTGCTTTGTGCTGTGCAGTAGCATTCAGAGGAAGACTTAGTTCCCTCACCAAATTTCCATACATTTGAGTTGTTCTTGCCCAGAGTTAGGGTAAATTGCACTAGTGTTATGATAATCAACGTTCATTCCAGGGAATCAAAGCAGCTGCTGACCTTTAAAAGTGAACATATTCACATACCAGTCTACCAACCATTTGGTGTGACTAGATATTTCTGTTACTGGCACTCCTGTCTCTTGCAGCCCCTCCAAAAACACTGCAAATGTGATCTGTGCCCATGATGAACTGCTGTCTTACTCTGCAAGGTGTCCTCAGGGAAGCATACTTTGCTTCCTTTGGCTCTTCTCCTATATCCATGCCTCTCCTATTCCCCAAATCCCACTGAATTGTAGCCATATTTGTCAAGGCTGTTAAGGGAGCCACCAAAGCCAGGAGACCTAGGATCCCTCCTCCTCAGACAATGTGCCCGGCCAGGGCCAGTCCCAGGTGATCTCTCCATCCCAATCCCAGGGATACATCTACTGCTCTTCCTGCTTGCAGGCCTGGCCTGTAGCAAGGTTAGGGTGCAGCCAAGAAGCACTCACACACACAGAGAAGTCCCTGCTGCAGCTGGCTGCACAGAGAACAGCATGGGTAGCCGCAGCCAGCTCTAACGCTACCCAGACTCACACAGATGCAGACAGTCCTGTCCTCTTCCTCTCCTCCAGCTGAGCAGAATTGAGGTTCTCTGGTGAAAACATGTGTGCCCTCATTCTCAGTGGTCCTGGCAAACAGAGAGGAGGTCCCAGCTGACCGGCTCAGTGAGCGTTTCTGCCAGCTCCCTCAGTGCCCTCAGGTGGATCTCATCCGACCCCATAGACTTGTTTATATCTAGGTGGTGGAGCAGGTCCCTCACCATCTCCCCTTGGATTACAAGGGCTTCATTCTGCTCCCCAACCTCATCTGCTAGCTCAGGAGCCTGGGTATTCAGGGATCAATCAACTTTACTACTAAAGACTGAGGCAAAGAAGGCATTAAGTACATCAGCCTTCTCCTTATCCTTTGCCATTATGTTACCTCCCGCATCCAGTAGAGGGTGGAGGTTCTCCTGAGTCCTCCTTTTGTTACTAATACATATATAGAAATTCTTTTTATTGTTTTCAACATCCAAGTCCAGGTTAAGTTCTAATTGGGCTTTGGCCTTTCTAATCTTTTCCCTGCGTAGCCTTACAACACCTTTGTAATCTTCCTGAGTGGCCTGCCCCTGTTTCAAAAGGCTGTAAACTTTTTTTTCCCCTGAGTTGTGACAATATCTCTTTGTTCAGCCAGGATGGTCTTTTCCAACAGCTCGTTTTACAGTGCACTGGCACAGCCTGCTCCTGCGCTTTTAAGACTTCGTCCTTGAAAAATGTCCAGCTTTCCTGGACTCCTTTGCCCTTCGGGGCTGCCTCTTTGTCAGGCAGACTCTTAAAAAGACCAAAGTTTGCCCTCTGGAAGACTGTGATGGCAGTCCTGCTGGCTCCCCTCCTTGCTTCCCTGAGAATTGAGAACTCTATCAGTTCATGGTTGCTGTGCCCAAGACAGCCTCCAACTGTCACAACCCCCACAAGTCCTTCTCTATCTACAAACAGCAGATCCAGCAGGGTTCCTTTCCTAGTTGATTCCCTCACCAGCTGTGTCGGGAATTTATCCCTGACACACTCAAGAACATTCTAGACTGTTCCCTCTTAGCTGTATTGTGTTCCCAGCTGATATCTGATAGGTTGAAGTCTCCCACCAGGACAAGGGCAAGTGATCTTGAGACCTATCCCAGCTGCTTATTGAATATTGTTTCTACCTCTACATCCTGGTTGGGTGGTCTGTAACAGACTCCCACCACAATAACAACCTTTGCTGGCCCTCCTCCTGACTCTTACCCATAGGCACTTGACCCTACTGTTACCTTCAATTAGTTCTTGACGTTTGTAACCCTCCCTAACATACAGAGCCACCCCTCCTCCGCTGCTTCCTTGCCTGTCCCTTTCTGAAGAGCTTGTACCCATCCATTGCAGCACTGCTGTCATGCGAGTCATCCCACCACGTTTCCTTGATGGCAACTACATAATAGCTTTCCTGCCACACAATGGCCATATCCCAAGCAGTCTCAAGTATCCCGTAATACTCAAGTTAGTCATGTTTCCCCCTTCCTGTCAGTTAAAAATTGTTGCTCAGGTTGACACTCTTGAAGGCTCTACCTGAGTAGTTCCTTTAATGTCCCACCAATCAGCAGCTGAAGCGTTCTGAGTCCTCATTATTGTCTCTGTTGTGACTTCCTCATTAATGTTTGTGTGTCTGCGTGGCTAATTTATCACTTACCTCATTACTTGTTATTTCTTTTGTATTGAGTAGATCACAACCAAATAACTGAATGACCCAGATGCTTCCACACTCCACAGGCCCTCCCACTACTGACTGACAGTTGTAGAACACAGAACCACTGGGTACCCCATGATTACAGGGCCCAGTTATCATTTATTTTAGACATCTGTATGATGATAAGACAGCAAATTCAGACTTCATTGTGTTGATTGAAAGTCATGTTTTACAGGTTTTCTTCATGTTCAGGCAGTCTTAAAGGACAGGGCAGGCATGTCATAACAACATATTTTCATCTTTCTCCATTGCATGATGATACACAACAGTCAGACACTTCAATAACTTTAGCACAGTATTTGATCCAGATGATTGATTTTTTTCCAGACTTTATGAACCTTTGTCATGATGGCTGAGATAAAAGTAAGAGAAAGAATGAGGATTTCGTTGTGGTTTTCCAGTGATGTTCATTTCGCATCTTTGATCCTTGTGTACATTATCTTCAGAAGTTTGTCGTACTCTAAATGGAAAAAAAAAAACAAAACAAAACAACAACAAAAACCCCACAAACCAACCAAACAAACAAAAAAAATCAACCTGCATCTTAAAAATGTGTAGAGAAGGGAAATATGTGTATAATGTTACTTACACAGAAGACAAAATAATTTTTGGAAGGTCATAAAGCAACAATGCAAAGTATCTGGCACTTTACGGAGGTACTGCACCTCAACAGGACATCACATAAAAAATACTAGGACAAAATTCAAAATGGAAGTCTGCTCTCTGGAAGGTCATTCCTCTTCAGTTTGCTTACAAAATTTCTCCTGTGATTTATGAATCCCTCCAACCTATATCATTCTTACTATTTCCAAGACTAAGTCTCTATTTAAACTAAGAGTCCAGATGCCTAAGACTTTATCAAACTTCCTCTCAAAACCTGCCCAAATGTCTCTGCTATTCACTACATGACCTTTCTAATCCAATTATTCATAGTTTTAACCTACTGTCTGCTTTTAATTCTCCTCAAATCACAATTTCCATGGCTACTTTGTTTCTGGCCTAAAAAATGATGATTGAATAGGGAAATAATTTTTACATTTGGTTTTGGTATTGTCAGTTGGGTTTTTTAGCACTATATCCAGGTGTTTTAATGAGAGAACTGTAGTAGAAAATGCAGTAAAAGATGAAATACAAGTCCATGAAGTGAAAGACTTGGTTTTGCTAGCAAATTGCTAATGAACCCCTTTGTTCACGTTCTCCCACTCAATGTAGGCTGCCATTTGGGCACTAAGAGTGGTAGGGGTGGAGGAGGAGAACAGGCTTTGAATGAAGTGGATTTTTAGTGTTTGATAAATAAGTAGCACTTACTGGAGTTCTTTAGTTCCTAAAATGGAGTCTTAAGATTTCAAAAATGCTATGTCCTCCAATTTACTTTTACTGCATTTGTTTGTTTTTATTATATATATATGTATATAAATTTTGTTTAAAAAGGAAAAATACTTACCTCTTCTAGTCTTGGTCTTTCACTATGTTTCTTTGCTTGGTTGACTTTCTTTTTAAGGCACACCGCAGTTGTGATAGTGACAATAAGCATTACAACAAATACAGCTATGCTTGAAGAAACAGCTATTATAGTATTTTCTCTAGTTGAGCCTTTCCTTTCACACTTTGCTCCCATGTACCACCAGTCATCACCTGCTGGACATCTAGAAAGTAAAGGAACAAACATGTGATGTCACCTAAAGTTAAAGGCATGGAAATTAACAGCATCTCTGGTGCACTGTTTCTATATCTCAAAGGAAAATGGAGGTGACTTAAAATGTACTTTTATCTTAAAGTTGTCGAGTGGGCTACTGCCCTTAACATCTGGATGTGCTTTCAGATTCCCACTGTTTTACAGATCATGTCTTCAGAGATAGCCTTTAGGAGAAAACCCAAGCTCCATCCTGACCCTTTTGACTGCTTAATGCTTGGCCACAGCTGACCTACAGAGCTGCTGCTACAGAATGGGTGTCTCTTGCTACTGATAGAGGTGCCCCTTGGATCACTCTGTTCACTTATCTACTTTCTTCTCCTTGAAGAAAGCACTGTCTGTTGATAGAAAACTCACTTTCTGTTCCATGACACTGATACCTGTCATTAGAACCACAGACGTAATATTTCCTTCCACTAATACTAATTAGTCTCACATCCTGATGCAGCTCTGCCTTTTGTCATGCTCAGCTTCTACACAAAGCCCTTCTATCTTCTTCACTCAGTCAATTTAAAAAAAGCCTTTGTAGGAGGCTTTGCTTGTAGGGCAAGCAGTCCAGAAGCCTTACACTGCTATTTTTATCCAATCAAACCACATTTACTACCCTCCAGAAAACTTCATCCACATGTTTCCTCATTCATTCTTTGGGTTTGTTTTGTTTTTGTTTTTGTTTTTAATTCTAATATCACCTTATGCAGCAATTCGAACCTGTGAGATAAATGGGGTGGAGACCACAGGTGGACTCACAAGGCATTCCTGACCAGATGGCCACTGAACCAAAGCATAGGTACAGGAATTCCCTAAATCTAGGACTGATCTTGCTGAAGATGTTCCCAGCATATTGCTTTTTCCCTGCTCAGTACTTTTCTACTACTAGATGTGGTACATTCTGGTCAGACCTTCTCATTGCCACAAGGGGCTTATTTTCAAATTTGAAGAACTGGTATGAGCTGCCTCTTCCCTCCCTCAAGAAGAAGGTAAGAAAATAAATTAATGTCCTAGAAGTCATCTGGTTTTAGGACTTAAAACAATCTCCAGGCTTTGATTCCTTCACCTTATCCAGCATCACTGTCAGCTCCGAAACATAATATAGTGAGCATATGAGAGTCCCAACAATCTGACTGAAAAAACCCATACATGCAGCACTGTTGAGTGAGCACCTGCCCTATCTTTCTAACCCTTGTTGTTCCTAATGTTATTGTTTTTCTAGTTCCTGTCTAAGGCATTAATTCAGAACTATACATTCAACCCTGAAAATGAGTCAGAAGATACCAACTGTGGGGGACTTCATGTGATCCGGTTATGTATCATATCCCCCCTCATTTCCCAGTAGAAAATCAGAGCGGAAACTGACTGCTGTCATACATTTTCCTAGGATTGAAAGTAGGTCATATAGGCACTAGAGCTTCAAATAGCCCAGAGAATTCAGAAAAGAAATATTTTCTTTCCATAATATCAAAGTCAGGCACAACCAACATTAAGCATAACTTTTTTTTTTTTGGTCTTCTTGGAACGGCTTCTTGACAATTATTCATAGTTGTGACCTGCTTCTGATGGGTTGCACAAGAATATTTTTTTAAAAGGTTTCTAGATGGAGAGATACAACACTTAATGAGTCATCCTGACTCTTACTGATTCTGGCCTTTACACGTTTGCCTCACAGCACTCCCCTAGTCTACCTGCCCTGGCACAGCATCACATAAGGTTACTATCTTCAGCCCTAGAGCTTGTTTGAGAGCTGGAAGAATGCTGATCAGCCAGGTGGGTTACATAAATGTATCCACAGAGAAATAAATAAAAGTTCATATTCATTTTCTTGCAGGGCAAACAGTCTTTTAGTCCTCAGCCTTCCTCTCTGGTTTCAAAGGCAAGCAAATACACTTTTGAAATTCATGGTCATAATTTGCATTACACAATATTTCTGAATCAAATTCTAAAATAATGTCTATGCTGCTTCCTACCTTCGAAATACTAATTATCTTTTCTACTGATATAAAGGCTATTTTGTTTCAACTGCATTTCTATTTAACTCTTATAAATTTTGCTATGGAGACTTCTAAGGAAATGAACAGCCCACTTTATAACATTGGACTAACACATTACTGAAAATGCTAAATACATTTAAAATATGATTTGCAGGGTAGCCAAGCAGAGTACTTAAAAATGGCCAAATGCTGAGGTTAGGAGCTTTGTTACCCAAACTGGTTAAAAGTTTAGTCTCACAGTAGCAGTTGGAAATATTTGCCTTAATCAGCTATAGACTGTCTTTCAGGAACAAAGATTCATTCTACTAGAAACTTTCATTACTCATCCTAAAGTTGCATTTGAGTGTGAGTAAAGGCAGTTACCTGCACACAGGGGCTCTGTTTACAATAACGCAGACACCATCATTTTCACAAGTGCTGTCTGGGCAGGAACTGGGAACCTCTGTACCTGGCTCTTCAGGCAGGGAGCCAGATGTTGTGGTGGTGGTAGGTTTGATGGTGCCGGGACTGGATGTATTCACAATGGGGGGTGAAACACTTGGCTGAGTTGATAGTAGATGTGATATATCTGCATGATAAAACCACAAGAAATAAGGTCTTTGCTTCATGTTATTTTTCCTCTTATTCTGATACATTCTAATAGTGAAGAGTCCACTGTCATGCTGTCCACAAGCATAATGGATACCTTTCAGGAGGATGAGGTATTTTGGAAATGTCCTCTAGATTTTTTCAGAAGCAGACAATTTTATTCAAAGTACTCTATTCAAAATAATTTTCACAGGATTACCATTGTTTTATACACCTTAATATTAGGTAAAGGAATTATACAGTGCATGCACTTATCCACAAATTTATCCAAGTTCAAGTTAGATGCACGGGTAGTTCCAAAATTGCTCATGTGCAAGGTACACCACATGTATTTGTATCTACAGCACTAGTGAGTTAGTATGTGACAATTCATGTTTATTGTATCATAAAGAATATCAGCTATGTTTACATACCCTCCATTGTTAAAAGAATATAAACACCATCTTCTTTAATAAAGTTGCGGCTTCTAAGTCTCTGATGAGTTAAGAATGCAGTTGTTCCACTTCCTGGTCCTCTCCTGAATGTAGTTCCATTGGGAAAAGTTGCTATGGATCCCACCTTATCTGGCCTATCCCAAAAATAATTTGATGAGGAATCTGGAAAAAAAATTAACTCAATGTGAGCGTGGAACCACTCTGGATTTCTTTCTCAGTGGGGTTCCTTCCTTCTTAGATAATCGCAGTTGCAAAGTAGTATTGAGGCCTCTCTCAACAACCAAGACAGTTTGTGTCCTGCTTTGCCTGCGTCTGCTTAGTTGCTCATGAAGATCAGGAATACAGAGAAGACAATACATTACCTAAAACTCATGGAGTAAGAGCAGTGCTGAACCTGCCCACAACATTGGCAGATTTTTTTTTGCCTAAAATTCCATACTGATAAGATGCATAAGACAATGGAGATCTTAAATGGTTTCAGTTTAACCTGTGGTATGGAGAAAAAAGCCTACCAGAAATTATATTGGAGAGCTACTTGAAAACCTGTTGCATTTCCTTTTTTGTTCTTTTAAAGTGTAGGGGACAAGAAGATGAATAGCACATGAATCATCTGTAAAATGAATTAATTCAGTGCTTCTCAAAAAAAGAGCATCTTTTGATGTGGATGTAGGCCAGAGGGTACTTTAAAAACCTGAACGGTCACAGGCCATTGATGTCTCCTCCATCAAACCCTGTTCTAAAGCTCAAAGATGAATGTAATCATCTGTGGAAATATCTGACAGGGAGAAGAAACTGCCTGCTCCAACACCTCTGCTGGTTAGAGAAAGGATAGGAGTTAGAAGGCTTCTCTTGGGAATCTGGAGCTATTAGCAATATTTGAATAAACAAGTGAGAAGGAGAAGAGGGCAAACAGACTGCACATCCACAGGGTCAGGGAAGGAGAAGGGCAGAGCACTGTGGCCATAACGACAGAGAGCACAGGGAAAAAGGCAACCATCTATGGAGGACCTGTTGTGATGCATCTTTCATTTACAGGAAAAGACATTGAGTTTTCTAGACTGCCCGCATTGTTTTCATGTACACAGTATCATAGAAAAATGAATGTAAATCATAAAATTTTTAAAATAATACTCTGAATTAGACATTTTCATTACTTTCTTCCTTGACTAATGCTACAGTCTAAAAGCCCAGGAAATTAATTCAGTGGTGCAGGCAGTTTCTTCTGGCAAAACTCTTATACTGATGTAAAAAGTCATTTTGGCTTAAATCCGATTTTTCTCCAATGACGAATATGGGGATTTTCTTTAATATCTTTCATTAAAGAGAATTCCACCTTTTCCCAGAGTTACATCTCTGCCTCAACTACCTTCTTTCCAAGTTATTGTAGACAATTGCTCCTTATCTTCTCATATCTTGAACGAGAACAGGTTATGTAATATGAATCAGTACTTTGTCCGTCCGGAGGTTTGAAATGACACAGGGAGGGAGGGGATTGTTTTATAGCTGCACTTTTATCTGATATGAACTGTCTGTATTGTTAATTCAGTATTTTTCCTTTCAAGCCTCTGGAAAACTTCCATTCTCATTAAAGCAGATACGAATGCATCCTCACAGACCAAACAAAAGAAATTTCAGGAGTTGATAGTGAAAATCAACTTTAAAATCCAGGGCCCCAGCTTAACCTAAATGTATGTTCAGTTCTTTCTTGTCTGCAGATCAATTACGCTGTTGCTGCAAACAAATGAGATATTCCAGAAGCTAAAACCAATGCACTAATTTACACAAAGAGAAAATTTGCCTCCGTATCTTTTGACTGTGTTTCAAACGTACTGGATAGCACGTCTGGTTGTAACTAACCTGATAACTTCAGAGGGTCAGTTGTTATGCTTCTTTGGTTTGACATCTGATGACGAATATCAGGATGCTGGTCAAGCAGAATCATGGTAGCTTGCTGCCACGGGCAGGGCCACTGCAACTGGTCATCGTTTGCTCCAGAAATCAAGTGCAAATATATTGCTAAGTTAAACGGGTTGTCAGCGGTACCATTTATATACAAGCTGACCTGAAAAGCATATCCTTTACTAGAGTAAAAAGGTGGACTGTATATTTTTCCATCTTTCCCTGCTGGACTTGTGTTGAGAAGATGTGTGAAATTTCTGATATGCCAGACGTGGTGAGGACACTGAGTTTCTGATAAATTGATGTCATCAATAGAGAGGCCTCCGTTCGATGAGCCATTTCCTCTCACACCTTGAAACACAACCCGGAATTTACTTGTGACATTCAGAGAAACATGATGGAGCTGCCAGTAAGTCTCAGGTGAGCCTGAAAAACAAGGGTAGGGATTTCTGAGTGAGCAGTACGCTCCAACATTGCACTGGTCTACAGACCCTGCACCAACACTGCCTATGAATTTCTCAGTTCCACTGGTGCTGACGTGATGGAATATTTCTCCTGTAGATGTTACATCTTCAGTGCAAGATTACATTTTCTCAATTCAGTTTTTCAACAGAGTTAATATGCACAGCAGCTTTTGATTTGAGAGAAAATGTTGTTAATGTTTAAGACTGCTTTTTTAAAGAATATTGCATTAAATTGGTACAAATGTTGTGATGATTAAATGCACAAAGATGGCTGTCACCTGTATTATCAAAAAGAAAAAAAAATCAGAGCAAAGTATTTTCAAATAACTGAATAAGAACATGTCTCAACAACAAATGCCACTGAGCATTCTGGGAGCCAAGAACTGCAAGATTTGTTCATTTAATTGTTTTTGTATATTTATGTGGCTTGTTGGAAGTTTGCCTATGCAGAATCACAATTCAGCCATCAAATGATTAATGGTACTAAGTTCAAATTAAAGCCAGTCATTTGCAAAACTTATCACTTAGTGTGATAAAGCCTCAGTGTGAGTCTGATGCTTCATCCAAAAATGCCTGCACTTGCAAATTCCACCTGACTCAAGGAGCACTGTGTACAAAAGCAAAGACCTCTGCACAGGGACATTGTAAGGCAAGTGAAAGCAGGACACCTTTGCTAATAGCCTGTGCAGCAAAACGGTTTCTTTTGCTGCCTGGTTTATGTTCACCTGCACGGAAGAGCAGACTTTTGGCTGCGTTTATGGAATAAGCAGTGCCAATCTGAGGTATAGAACTCATGCTCCCTTTTCCTCAGAATTCTAAACACACCACTCAGATATGAGTCTTAATTTCTTGCCATTTTTCATTACCATTATTATAGCAATTATATTAGCAATTCTACAACAGTTAGAATGACTGCTCACAGAATTTTAGCTCTTTCTGTGAGAAAACTATCTTGATAATGCAAGAGTTTGTAATTTGTGGTAACTGATTATATTATAGGAAAATGGCTGAGGATCCAACGTATAATTTCACCAGCAGAATATCAATTACATGGTTAGAAAAGAAGGCAAAGAATAACACTAGGAGGTGAGTCGCTTTGCTACAGTATTTCCCCCCAGCACTTTGAAAAGGACACTGAGTGTATGTTAAACTAAACTGCAAGTTTATTCCATACCTTTTATCTCTTCAATGAGTCTCAAAGTACCATTTGGATGGGCTGAAGTATACTCCCTGACTCCAACATACAGCCGGTCGCTTTCATGACCGCTGTTAAAAAAATAGAATTGTAAGCACTGAGAGCCCCTTCTGGGATAGAGAATTCGGCTCTCCAGGATGGCTGTGCTTCCCTCTGCTCCAGCGCTGGTGTTGAAATGCATGAAGTAGCCTGAATCTGTCAAGAGTCAATGAGTCAATGAACAGTAGAGGAGAGAGAAAACAACATTTTCCTGGTGTCCCTGTGTTCTTTGCACTGTATTGTAACACCGCTAGAACACACGCTAAAGCCAGGGTCAAGGTAACCTAGACCCACACAGTTCCTCAGACTAAGGACTGTTACCTGTTCACATTCTCCAGAGGCAGAACTGTTCTCCTTACAACTTCTTTTCCTCATTTGCCTATCTCTAGAAGCTTTTACTCAAAAACTCACAGTCAGCTCTCTCTTTGGAGAACTGGTTTAAGCTCCTGAACTCATGAAGTTTCCTCTGACAGATTCAGAAAAAAACAGGCTATATTCTAAATTAATTTTTCACCTGAGCCCTGATACTATAAGCAATTTCTAAATTCCAATCCTTTCCAAAGACTTACTGAACAATTGTTCAGAAAATCAGCAATTTTTGTAGTGTGCCCGTACCATAGGTTAGAACATTTTATATAGTTCTCGAGTCAGGATGTGACACTGAGATTAGCAAACAGATAAAATAAGATAAGGACATTCAATCTTCTCAAATGAGCAGGAAAGCAAACTTAGTACCTGATGTCCCCAAGTATGTAGATTTATGATGCCTAGTTAAAAAATAAACTGTAATTTGTCAACAAATAAATAGAGAGCAGGGCCAAGACTGAAGCCAACTCACATTTCTCTGCAGAAAATGCTTCCCAGAGAGATAAGAACAGTCTTTTTTCATACCTTCACATTCTCCCATATTAGTGTGATCGGTATTCGGCCCAGCAGGAACACGAGACAAACGCTGCCAATCACTGTTATCGTCTGAACTTTGAATCATGCCACATATATTTTCAAGTTCAAAACTGCAAGTGTCCATGAAACTTAGGGAGGAGGCTATAATATTAAAAAAAAAAAAAAAAAAAAGTTTTGAATCTCCATTACACGACATATGTTTTAATTCTCAATGTCCAAAGCCAAAATCAGGAAAAAACTAAATGCAAACACAAAATGACAAGCAGCTTCAGATACCATCAATGTTCACAGGTACAACGTTCAGGAACTCAAAGCATTTGGCGATTAACACTGACGCTAATGAGATGTTGTCAGGACCAATCTGGACACTTAGCAAGCACAAGTTGATGCCACCTAATTATCATACCACATCCTTTATTTATTAAAGGAACACTAGTACTAGCCCCAAACCACCAACCTTCGCACAGCTTAAAAGGTCCTGAGACCTCCCACTCATTCTACTGCTTTTTTTGGGGCCAGTCCATACATGGCCACAAGTTTTGATAAAAATTCACTAATGAATCAGCTGGAGTGCTTAATTTTAAATATAGTAGAGCAGAAGTTGATCTACTGCAGTAAGTAAACTCTAATTTTCAAAATGTTGGCTTGAAAAAAGCCATTTGGGACCAATGGATATCTCATACAAATTTTTAAGATGTCTTGTAAATAACAAGTGAAAAATTAAGCAAAGGAAAACTGTGCAGTTGAATATGAAAAGGAAAACAGTGTATGAAATGTTTTCTCTGTCTAAAGTAAACCTTGGATGGGTGACAGAAAACACAGTCCAAGTTTATCCCTATATTTAGACTTGTTTCTCATTTTATCATGCCTGAGCTCTGTGTAGCACCGTCCATGATTTGAAAACAACTAGCTAAATAACTAAAATGCTTCATGATTATTGCTTTTCAAATGTACAAAGTATTGTGGCATGTTTAAAAGTTCCATTGCACCACAAAAAGGAACTTGAGTATCAGAAAAATCAACCTCAGTGGCATGCCAAATGCTTCACTTGGGCTGTAGCTCAGGGAAGTGCCTGAGTATGAACTGCTGCCAAATCAGTTGTACTGCTGAGATGTTTTCTACTGTCCTCATTGAAAGCAAACAACCCTCTAGAGGTTGCAAGGATATCAGAAGTGCTGTATGACTGATACCTTTTAAGATACAATATCAGTATGATGTAAAAACCAGAAAATATTTCCTTATTAAATGCTATATTAACTGCTGGAGATAGAAAGAAATCCAGGGTGTCAGCAGGAAGGTAAGCAAAAATGAAGAATTATTAGATGAAAGAAATCTTTGAAATCAAAATGCAAAAAAAATAAGAAATCAATTTGCCCAAACAGGAAAGCAGTAGCCTAACTATCTTGATTAGAATGTTCTGGCTTGAGTGGTTCTGCACAACAGGAAGAGAGGAAAGCAAGACTCAATAGTTTACAACATTACAACATATTTCTTAGATTAATGAATGAGACTGGAAGGGGGCACTGCATGAGGGAGGTTTTTCATAGAATCATAGAATGGTCTAGGCTGGAAGGGACCTCCAGGGTCATCTAGTCCGACCTCCCCGCAGTTAGCAGGGACACCCCCAACTAGACCAGGTTGCCCAGGGTCTTGTTGAGCCTCACCTTGAAGATCTCCAGGGAAGGGGCCTCAACTACATCTTTTTGTTACCTTCCAGTATCTGAAGGGAGCCTACAGTAGAGCCAGTAGAGGGACTCTTTGTCAGGGAGTGTAGCGACAGGACAAGGGGTAAAAGCTTTAAATTAGAAAAGGGGAGATTTAGATTAGACACTAGAAAGAAATTCTTTATTGTGAGGGTGGAGAGGCACTGGAACAGGTTGCCCAGGGAAGCTGTGGATGCCCCATCCCTAGAAGTGTTCAAGGCCAGGCTGGATGGGGCTTTGAGCATCCCTTTGAATGGGAGGTGTCCCTGCCCATGGCAGGGGGGTTGGAACTTCATGATCTTTAAGGTCCATTCCAACTCTAACCACTCTATGATTGTGTGATACTAACCAAGTTTCCCATTTTTAATGCAATTTCCTAACTACAGAGGCCTTCAGCAGAAATTAAACTTAAACTTTCCCTTAAGTCATGTTCAGCAGCATAAATAATCTTTTGATCCCTCTGGGAGGGTATCTACCACCCAAACCATATTTGGTGTTCTCTGTATTCCCTCTAACCTGAAAGGTTAGAGGTTGGGTGGGTGAGAGCTGGGATCTGTGAAGCGCCTGTCCTCCCTGGCACAGGGGTTACTTAGGCAAAAAGGTGATCCAAAGATCACCTGTGGCTCTGCCAATATTGGGCACACTATACAAAGCCAAACGACAGACTGGGAAGCAGGGCAGATCCTGATTGCACTGGCAGTGGTGGCCAATTTGTCACTAATTTCAACATGACTGGGGTGTGTTTCACTTGGGGAATGTGCTTTTGGGTTAAGAAAAAAGTGTCCTGAAGTATTTATGTAGTGCACTAGAATGATGGGAAATATAATAAATCAATGGAGAGGAAGAAGGACCCCGTCCACTGTTAAAGACATCCTCAGCTGTAGGCACTTTTGTAGTAGGTAAGACTGCATGTAAGCGTGTGTTCAGTTTAGACCTACATGAACAGAAATATTTCAACAGAATTGTATACTCAAAAAATGTGCTGTTTTATATAAAACAGTTTGATAATTACTTGAGGTATCTGTAGAATGAAGCTTAAAATATAATTGTAAACCAGTACTCACTACTCAGGATACTGAGGCAGTGAAGTAAAAGTTTTCATCAGAGTACCTGGGCTCATTTGATGCTGTCACAATTACAGAATTATGTTGCAGTTTTGTAATAGAATATAATATAGAAATAATAGAATGTAATATAGAAATAATAGAATGTAATATAGAAATAATAGAATGTAATATAGCAATAATAGAATAATATTTCTCTGTCTCTTACTTCCACTCAACTTTCTAAAATAAAGCCCACGTGAGCAAAATAGCTTTTTTGACCACTTTTGTAAGAGGCTGGGCTTGAAACAAAAAATAAAAATCTAAAATGTTCAGATTTTCTTCCTAACAGCATCTGTACCCTCGTTGCATGAACACAGTCTGTCTCACAGCTTACGTGAGAGCAGAGTAGGTACGATAGCCACAGCAAAGAAGTTGCTCATTTCTCTACAGTGTCTGAGCAACAGCTGCAGAATAATAGGGGAAAGAACAAAAAGCTTTGTGCAGAAGCACACATTTTAAACAGCCACCCAAAGGATGAACAAAAATCAGCTGCTGAGTGAAGCTGATTTTTAACTAAAGGTCAGATAAAATTGGACAGAAAACTCTGCTACACAGTAGTATTTCTGCAGGAGGGCTATGTTATTTCTAGCTGTAGCATGATTTCTGGTGTTTTTAGCACAATTCAACTCTCAAAATATGTTACTATCTCTTTCACTTGTGCCTGGGTGAGTCTAGCATGTATGGATCACACTCATTTCTTTCAAATGCCAGAAGCAGGAAAAAAAAATAATGAAAAGAATTGGAACTCACAGCAATTGTACAGCTGGTTCAGTTTCTGGAGATCATAATCACTGAAATCCATTCTCTGTCCTATAACATCCATGAAGTCCGGTATGTTAGTGATGATGGTGGGTTCTGTTCCATTCATGAATGCAGTTTTGCTATAGTGCATCACAGAAGTGTAGTCATAGGGAACATTCAGGGAGTCTGATGTTGTATCATTATATTTGTTGAAATTATGCTCTTTACCTAAATGGGAAAGATAAAAGGAAAGATTTTTCTTTGCCCAGGAGGACCAAGTTTTGGTGTGCAGTCTTAAAGAGACAAAGAATCCATCAGATTCCCACATTTTTTATTTTTTTCTTGTACTTGCTTACTTGTACTTAATTCATCAAACCATTTAACTTCTAGTTAGAGTTATTTATTTTCCTCTTTCAGCCACTGGGACATAACATGATGACTTCTGCTGGATGAAGGAAAGCTTTTTGCTACCAGAAATCTTTTTCCTATGAAACTACCATAATCTTTGATGGGCTTGTGATACCCAAAAAGTGGATATACTGTTTCAGTACTCAAATTAATGCAATTTGCAACTGTTGTGCCTCCCTGTTTCTGATCTGTATTCTCTGATGTTTAATTGATGGTCATTTTGGCTTGCAATAAACACCTTTGAGTTCTCATCAGACAAGTTTCCAGAAGTTAACTTTACAGATAGTTTTCCAAATATGACCAAATAACCATTACTAACTACCCAATGGAAGATAAAGTTTTACATGTTTTAAATTAGTCAAATACAGTAACTATACTCTGGTCAGTGTAAAAAAGATGCAATGGTTTCAAGTGGGTAAGAACAGCACAACTTGTCATTAAAGAGTCAGCAAAATATAATGGAAATCAAATAACAGAGTCTGAGTAATTTTCTGTAATGTGTACTTGCATATGCACCTGACTATTGATCACAACTAAATAAGAATGCATTAAATCTAATCATTACCTGGGTTTTTTTAGTCTTCTGTGTGTACATGTGTTAGGAAAGCATCAAGTCTGCATATAACTTTGTTTCTGAACTGCCTGAAAGTCAGAGAGGATGATGGCAAGCTGAAGAGGCAGAGACGGAGCAGAGTCCCAGGGGTCCCTGGGCTGCCTCTCAGGCTCGTGCCAAATACACCAGCACTTACATTCACAAGCTGCATCACTCAAGTAACCGTCTGTGGGATGTGGACCCTGAAGAGGGTCTCTCCTGTCTGTTCATCCTCTCGGTGCTCTCTGCTGTCTCAGCTCTGTTGCCCACACTGGGTGTAGCAGCCAGGGAGAAAGAGAAACTCTGGAGATTTTCTACTGGCTTTGGTTGCACTGGGTTTTCCAGAGTGGGATATTTTTTTCCAATTGCTTTTGGTTTGTTAAGGGCTCCCGGAGTAAGAGTGCTTTTAGAGCATCCATTTAAATAACTAAATTATACTCTTCTCTTTCACTTCTGTACAACATGTATCATAACAGAACTTAAATCTCTAGTGAGATCTCTGAGAACTGTCATGGCACAAGGAGTAACCACAGCAACAACAAACAAGGCTTTCTGTTCCAAATAGATGTCACTTGATATTTAATTTATTGATACATGGGCTCTGTAGGCTAAGTACAGGTGAGAGAATGGTGTGGCCACCGAAGGATGGCTGGAAGAGTTGTTTCACTGCTAAACCCCCTACCACCAGAGCCTGAAAGGAAAAGCCAGAGTGACTGACCAGCCTGAATCCTGTCCCAGATGATGGACACATAGTCATCCCTGTCAGACCGTGACTGCTCATGCCAGAATCCCAGGGCATGCAGGAACTCGTGCTGGATTGTCCCAATCCTGTCACAGTTGGCTCCGATGGAGAGCTGCTGCATCCCTTGTTGGAGGTTTCCCACTGAGGACCAGCAGCTAGCATTAAAATAAAATGAGAGAGGGCTCTGTGAGACACATACCATCCCCACACCAAGTGAACTCCACAATCGGTCTGTTCAACAGGTACATTTTGAACTTGAGTTTTGAAGTTACATTTTGCTATAGCAAGCACATTTTCATTGATCTGTTCCTTACCAAACCCTTTCCTCTCATATTTGTCTCTGTTTTGATGAACAAGTGGTTCCCCTGCTCTGGCTCTATTGTTTCTAATGGATTTTCTTTAGCAGAAAAATGTTGAGCTATTGTTGACAGAATAAGACTGATGAGGATTTCATTGGTATTCTGGGAAACATCAAAGACTGTGGACACATGATTTAGAACAATTACTGTGAATTAACAATTTTTAGCTAGACCACAGTATAAGATTGTGACTGCACTTTGAACCTGTCCTTATCATAAGGTAAACCAGATTTACCTTCTGAAAGGCTGGTGGATTTGACAGTGCTTTTGGCAAGCTCTTTTCTTTCTAGTTATTTGTGAGCACTTGCTGTTGACACACACTCACAAGGAAAAGCAAAACCACAGCTGTGCTGGAAGTTTTCACTAAAGAATAAAAAAATTCAGTGAACTATCTGCACAAGCCAATAAAATGGCACCCCATGTCCACAAACTAGCAAGCACAGAGAGTTACATTTAAATTGATATTTTATGCAGCAGATAAATCAACACTTACCCAATGAAGTCCATAAAATTAGTCGGGCACAAAATATGCCATAGGATTTGTAGTCCTATCACCCCAGAAATTTAAAAACACAAGCACACCATGTGCTTTAGAACTCTGTAACTTATTAGTGCAACATATTCCTCAGTATTTCTCTTTCCGCAAAGCAGCACAGACCTCGGCCATTGATTACTCATTAAAATCACGGCATGAGACCTAGGAAGGAGCACATGTGGCATCCATGATTTCATGGGCTTCCCTTGAACAACGCCTCATATTGATTATGCAGCTTTGTCTGGTTGTGTAAAAGACTAAGTCCTTCACAGTTCTGTGTCTACCCCATACCAAAGCGGCTACTTCTGCCTACAGGCACATCCAAGATACTTGGCAAAATCAGCATCCAAGCACCAGGGGCTGCATCTTTCCCTTGCCTTCAGTCTGCCAAGTGTCTGAGACACCATCGTTCTGCAGCCACATAGGCTTGGTCTGTGTTGCCCAGCACTGAGAATAAAATTAGGCCAGTGGGACAAGGCAGTCCAGAGCAATGGGAACCCGAGTCCCATGTTAGCGATGCCTTTAGGAGGAGAGAAAATGGGAGGAGGGGGGAAATTCCTAGCTTCTCCAAGTGTGTAAGAGCCATATCTCCCCTGATTCAATGTTTTCTGTGTTGCTAGCTGCTCCAGGAGAGGTTAGGGGAACAGAGAGGTACCTCCTCTGACTAATCCCACCAGCCTTCTTTTTGGAAGATGAGCTGTAAGTAGATATGTGCCATCAGTAGCAATGATGCTATCTAGAAACCTGTCCTCTTTTTATACTATGAATAGCACATTTTTATACTGTTGTCTTGCTAGTAAATAATTTTTTGTCACAGCTCACCACTATCAGCACACAGACACTTTGGCACCAAGCTGGTGAGCTAGGGATCTGTATCAATCCACTTCTGCATGGGTTCCCTTTGCCCTGTGCCATAATGGCAAAGACCTGAGGTGAACTAGGAGATGTCCACGAAAATCTGATGTCCCATGTGGAAATATTACAGATGGGATTGATCTACTCTGGTTTTTGAGTCTAGCACACCATGCAAGTTTTCCTGATGAATGAGTCCTGCTCTTCGTGAGAAGATTTGGAAAAAAATGGCACACCCATTGCAGGATGCCATCTCAGACTGTTCTGCGAGCTTAGCAGGCACCTGGCACATCTGATACTCCTGCATTTCCATAATTCGCAAGCATCCCTTGTGTATTTTGCTTAGCACAGATGCTGGAGTCAAGAAAAGGTCTTTAAATAGATCCACAGTCTAAACTCTGATGCACAGACCTGAATAGTGGGTGAAGCAAAAGGTGCATGCTAGAAAACCTTACATATACCTCTACTCAGCATTATCTATCTATCTATCTATCTATCTATCTATCTATCTATCTATCTATCTATCTATCTATCTATCTATATCTGTGAATATAATGCAGGCAGTAGCCAAGCCTTGGCAAATGGTAGATAAAGAATGTGGGCACAGAGAGGGCTCTTCGCATGGGGGTTGATGACACCGTTTATGTACATCAGAGACTACACATATACTTTTACACCCCGCTGTCCACCCAACAAAATGGCAACTGGCTTCTTTTGTGGCTGATTTCATTTGAATACAAAAAGATAATCCAGACAGGGACTTTACGTCCTACTACAAATCCTTTTCACACAAAGTTCCCCAAATTCCTCTGTCTGTTTTATAGATGCAAGCCAAGATTGGAAAGCAAAGTTGATTTATCAACTTTTCATGGTGAATCCAGCTAGTGTTGCCAGGGGCTGCGTGCTCTTGTCTGCACTGTACCCTCTGGACTGAGGTCTTTCGTCTATAGTTGGAGCAGTCTTAGCTGATTGAAAAAAAAAATAGTGAGGAATGGCAGAGTGAAAATGGGTTGGTTTACCCACATTTCACCCTGTGGCCTTATATGGGAAAAGAGGAATGGAGTGCAATGAAAGGCAGTTAATGCAGGGTCAGTCCTGATAATTTCTTTATACAGCCCCAAGCAAGCTCACTGAAACCGGCCAGCAATTTTCAGGAGATTGCTCTGTTTATTTCTGATCTTTTAGAAAGTGCTGATGAGCTTTAATTGTTTTATGGATGTGTCAGCTGAGATAATAGAAACATCTCAGGGCAAGCAACAAATCAGTCAGCGAGGTCAAGATATGTTACCCCACTGGAGTGGCTCTTCCTCTTCGTCACCATGACTCATCTATTTTTAATAGACATACAAATGAAACATTGTGCAGAGGCCTCTTATTTGCCATTTGGTAAACATTGCAGTTCATTTTCAGGTACAATTATTAGAAAATTCAATGTATACTTTATGTGATGAAGGACTAAAAAATTTAGCTACATGAGTTTTCCATTTGGCTCAAAAAGCCGAAGAGTCATTAGCACAGGAAAATGCATTGCTTTCTGAGCCTCCTCTTATACATCTTTTAGGGTTGAATTTCAATGTCATGTGCGCAGCATGAAGAGTAGGAAATATAAAGAGCCAGAGACCGAAGAAAATTTGAAACAATTATCTGCTACAAATATCTCAGAAGAAGCCAAAGGGAAAGGGAAACATTTCTATTATCAGAAAATCTTTTCCCATTTATGAATGCATTCTCATATCAGGAAATGATTTTCCAAAAGTAAATTTCCTCACCAGGCTATCAAGCTTTCTCTGATCTTTTCTAATAGAGAAATGGCTGAGTATAGAGTGGAGAATATATTTGTTCTTCTTGCATTGCTTTGACAGAGACTGTCTTAGAAAGGGAAGCAGCTCTGGCAATTCTGACTTCTTTACTGGAGTCTTACTTTGCAAAATTTAAGGTTGGATGACATAATTATTCATCAAAAGAGGTAAATAAACAGAAACCTCTGTAAAATATCTCAGTGCTGTGCAGCATTTAAAAATATTGCTGTTATATCTGAATTCTGGTTTGACATTGTTCAAATGCTATTCTGTTTGTTACAGTCAAGCAAATTCATTGTCCCACAGCTAGAATTACTGTATTTCTGCTGGGACTTTTCTTTTTTTTCTCAAGTCAAAGATATACTAAGAATGACCATTTGAGAGTGACACTATATATCCAAATTTCATTCAAGAAAATAATTGGCTTCTTTCTGATGTCTTTTACCATGCCCAGAAAATTATCTCTTAGAGGAATTGATTGGCTCTGATATGTAAAAATAAGTATCAGCAAGAAATTGTTCATTACTACCTGGGTGGTAATACCTGTTTGGGGAACTTCTACAATTGCTGGTTAAAAAAAAAAAAAAAGACTGGAAAACCAGACACAAGAAAAATACAAAATTATAATGAGATCTGTGATTTTCAGAGTGAATAGTGGCCATGAAAATAGCCTGTAGCAAAACAGGATGAGTGTTATTTTACATTACTCCTCTTACCCACTTCCTTTGAAGACAGATATGTAATTCTTCTCCCCTGACCAAGGTTTGAAGTCAATACAGGTTTTCAGTCGATACCGTTCAAATGCCTTGAGGATGAGCCCCTTAGCATTCATTTCTGCAAAGCAAACAATGTTCTTGTCAATACTGAGCCAATAGATTTGTACTATTATCTGTATGGAGCAAGTCCTAAGGGGGAGTCATGCTCCAGCAATCTTTGATTAAAATAAGAAGGATTTTTTGCTGAATTAAGACTTGGTAGGGACATAAACTCCATAAATTGGGTTGTTGTGACATTAAGTATTCTTCTAGTTTTGTTTCAGTGCAATTTTTCTTTAGTACTTATTTATAAAACAGGAAATGCTGAGTATATAATACATGATAGCACAGACTTCTTAATTTTGCAAATTCTTTCATTTACTTTGCTGAGATTTATGTGAGCAAGTACTAAATAAACAAGGAACAAAGATGTCATACTTCACCTAGTGCAGATCACAGGCTACAGATCTCTCACAGAGCCTCTCCAGGATTTGAACTGCTAACATTATGTCTCCTCTAAGCAACTTTCATAGTCTCAAACCCTTCAGAGGCTTAGATCTGAATCTGAACTGGGGGTGGGTGGTATTATTAGTACACATTGTGTAATATGAGCACAATCTCCCTATGCAGTACACAGTAGGAGCTCAAACTCCCTGTCTCATTGCTTGCCTCTGCAGTGCAGAGCCAGGTGGATTTGAAGGGATGGAGAGAAGCTATAACCTGTCCCTGTCCCTGTCCCTGTCCCTACAACAGGGGGCTCAGCAATGTGCCATTGCAAACTGCATTGCCTGCCGGAATGCCAATTTGCTGTTGGCACTGCAGATAATGTCAATGGCCAGGTAAGCTTTCTTGCTTCAAAAAGGTCTTCAATGTTTTTCCTTCTGCTTAGTACGGTTTCACATCTCAAACATATACTTCTAAGATCAAATCAATCTGCTGGGCCAGGTGAGAAAGGAGGTGAGAGCCAGCCCCAACACCAAGATGACACACTAGGCTTGTGCGTACCATGGCCCAATCCTGCTTTCTGCTGCAGGAAATGGCCTGCTTGAAACTTACAAGAGGAAAGGATGCCATGGTATTTTTATCAACATGTTTTTAATATTTCAATCAACACAACATACAGACATTGTCAAGAGCAAATACCATACCCAGGCTGTCTTCAAGGACATAGGGGATGACGTGGGGCCACCGATAGCTGTCACCAATGATGGAGTTTCGCTCCTGCATCCAGGAAAGAAAGTAAGTATGCAGTCCTTACTAAAAAGTGGTTTAAGATCAAGGACTACAATAGTGCTAAAGCAAAGTCTGCCTCCTGCAAGTCCAAGACCTCAAAAGCTTTGGAAGAGCCTTCAGAGGTCTAAGGCTTAGGTCTGAAATCACTTCACTCCCTTCTACCAGCGTCTCCAACAACTGCAACTTTTTCTCCATACAAAAAACGTGAGAGTTTGACGCATGTGTGAGGAGAGCTTCAGCTCCTGTGGGAAGCATAAGATCTACAGTCCTGAAAATTGCACAGAGATTAGTAATTCTGTAATTCTTCATAATGCAAGGGTTAGTTCCTGTGCTTTTAGCAAGTGCTTTCTTTGCTTCCACTGATATATCCAAACGAAAGCAGTTCACCAAAAGGGAGAATAAAACAATACTGACTTTCAGGGGTAAAAGACACTTTTAGGGTTTCAATTAGGAGATGTAACTTGCTATGTGGTTTTTATTATTTTTATTTTAATTGATCAGATAGGGATACTGGACAGATGCTTTAAAATGTGGTATAACAGATTAAATTTTTCCATTGCATTTAGTGAATCTACTTAAATGATGAAGGTTTTGCAGCACTGGTCTGTAAATTTAATTGGCTCATAATAAATATGGTGCTGGTAAATCACGAATCTTTTATATAAACCTGTCTAGATATAACCATTGCTGCTGAATCTCTTAAAAGTACAAATATAAAAACCACAGTAAAGGAAACAAGAAGCTAATAATATTGATCTAACAGCTAACCCAACCTTATTCTGGATAATGTTTCTGCAAATGAGCCTGACTCTTTCATTGTCTATGACATTTGGTAGAAATCTATTCCCAAACATTTTCAGTTTATTGTTACATAAACAGCATTTACTGTTAGTAGGAGCAGGATGCATCAATCATTTCCATGCCAGTGATAATTTACATTGTGTAAGTCAATGACACACTTCTGGTTTTATATTTTAAATTTTAACTCACCCTGTCAAGTTTGATGTCTCCCTCAAAAAGGTCTAGTCCCAAAGCTAAGGGGAAGAGGAGATTAACATTCAGTTATTGTATTGATCTGTGACTTTCAAAGTGGCTATAATGAAAATCACAAAAAAAAATTAAAAGATAAACTGAATTCTAAAAACCTTCGTTGATGTCAAAGATGTCTTGATCAATTCCTCCATCTACATCTATTTCTGAAAAATAAAAAGACAAGTGAGGTAGGACATTAGCCCTTGCTGTTATCTTTATGAAGTGTGAAAATTAATGCAATAACAATAACAGTAATTATAAATCTGTGTCTGTCCTAGCGATGTTTATGAGCAGCTGGTTTTGTTGACTGCCTCCTATGCATACAAATAGATCTTTAAACAGAACTCACCAGTTGTCTCTGGAGCAGGCTGGGGAGAGGGAAGAAAAAAAAGATATTATTAGAAAGGCACATAATGAAATGCAGCTCGCGTTACTCTCTCAACAGTATTAGAGATGAGATTTAAGCTCAACTGACAGCACTTAGCGCATGGTTTTGTATTGCATTGACTGGACACACTGCCTTCTCATTTGATTGCAAATGTTTATTTGCTTATGTGCTGGTATTGTGTCCTCCCTACTTCAGGTTATCCAACAATTAAGCTGCTCAGTACTGCTTCTGTGAAGTTTTCACAGCCATTTTCCTCACACAACTCAGTGCCTGTTGGTCTTTCACAAACAAGAAAATAGAGCCGATCATTTCATTAAACCAAGTACTGCTACTAGTCAGGTGCTCTACAGGACCTACGGAAGCTATGCTTGACTTTCCATCATAAAGCTGAAGATGGGGGAATAGAATGAGTTGTCCAGTGTTGCACAGTAAGTCTTTGAAGGACTGGGTGCAGAGTCCACGTCACCTCAGTCCCATCTCAGTGTCTTGGTTGGACTCCAATTACCTCAGCAATACCAACTCAATGGCCCTTCCTGCAATGTGCAAAATCCAAGTTCCATATTGGAGCAAGACCATAATGAGATATGTGTGGCACATTTTGCATGATATAACATGCCCATATAATATAATCTATATCCTTTTATTGAACTAGACACTTCGCTTTGGACTAGTTTGGACATACTTGATGTAATACTATGCAACTATTTTTCAAAGTATCTTTTTGAGACAAGTCATCTATAAATCTGAAATGTCAATACACTCCTCTTATGTTCTGAAGTTTTATTGCAGATACAGCCTCTCATTGCATTTCTTTACTGCTGGATGGGCATAAGACAGTATTCAGTCCACGTATTCAAGTTTTTAAATGAAACACATCTTCTAAAACAAGATGAAAGTACACGGGCAAAGTGTGTAACACATTTTGAAGACTTAATTTGCTTTTAGAATCCCACTCTCACACAGATTTCTAGTGAACATGGAAGAAAAAAAATGACAAGTAAAGCTTGCAATACTCAAAAATCAAAATCACATGAGCATCTTTTCTATCAAAGATTATTGATGGAGGACAAGAGTCATACCCATATATCTTGAATCACTTTATAGCCATTAACCGAGAGTAGAAAGTTTCTACAGTTCAAATAATTGTAAACTACAATGTCCCCATATCTACTAATCCAAAACATATATTCTGCTAAAGGTAAAAGCTGGCTAGCTCATGGAAAAGCTCCTCTACCTGGAGGAAAACTTCACAAACTGAAATCAATGTAGCTAAGTCCAGCAGTACTTTTGCTGCATAAGCCAAAAGGTGAGTCCATGGCTGAAGACTAACAAATCTGGCTGAAGGAATCCCTTTCATCACTCCTTCCCGCTTTACGTCCCCAAAAAACTAGGTCTTTAGTCCTGTGTATCACAACAGCAAAATACTCAGTTTCGAAAGGAGTATCTCTGGATATAAATATTACTTTNGTAGGGGAGAACTTGTAGAGTAGGGCTGATGGTTGGACTTGATGATCCAAGGGGTCTCTTCCAACCTAAATGATTCTATGATTCTATGATTCTACTTGTTTGAGCATAACAGCTTTGGTCTCAATACTAACCCTGGCAAATGAGACCTATACGATGCATTTCTAGTCTGAAAGGTTGTAAATAAATAACATTCACAGTTCACATTCACTTGCAGAGGGAGGTTATATTACCTGCGGTGTTCCAAAGAGGACTCTAAAATTTAATTTAACCGACGCTACTTTTAAATCTACACACAAAAAATTCTGAATGGTTATAATATTAGCCCCTAACTTTGGAAAACAACATGGTTTATGTGAAGTTAGTTACTTTACAGGCTGGTCAAAACATGGCTTTTGAGCACATTTAACTGGCAAATAATTGAATTGCATCTTGAACAGATGGGAAACTTCTCATCTATTTTAGTCAGGTAAAAACTAGGTAAGTAAACTTACCCAATAATCAGTGGAGAAACAAATGGGTAATTGTGTACTTAATTCATCTGTCCCTAAAATAGGTATAGTACTACCATGATGCCTTGTCATCTCCTGAAGATGATCCGCCTCACCTAGCGTGGACATCTATTCAAGGATTTGATAAATCACTCCATGGAAATTGTCCTGTCTCACCATGAACTTCAAATGGAGTAGAGTCAGCCAGTTTAGATAAGATACCCTAACCTATTGGTGTTATCTCCAGAATATATAACTTTTAGTATCAGCATCCAGAAATACAAAACAAGCTATTCCTGACCATAAGGCACATGGAAATGAAATAATTAGCCCTGTTGATCAGAAAACCATCTCTCACACAGGATCTGGTCATTAGGAGCCACTTTGATGTGTGATGGCTTGTAGATGTTAGTAGCACCCTGTGTCACCTAACACATGGTTTGCCAAAGCCTGTAGAAGAATCTAAACAAGGCTGACACTTGTATTTCCAAAAGGTTGGAAACAGAGAAACAGTTAGTCATGATGGGGCAGCAGAAATACAAGGGATGTGTGAGGCTGGGGTAGTGGGGGACACAGGAGAACTGTGGGAAAGCTGGGGACATGAAGTCAAGCTCTTGACTTAAGGAGATGCATGTGCATGTGTTTGTGGTGAGGTAAGGGGTACAATGGCCACAGTGAAATGCTGGAGCTAGACTCAGAGAATCAGACAGTTAAGTTGCATAACTTAAAATAGGTAATGTTATTCCACTTAAGTAATGTCATAATAAGTAATAACTACTCTGTAGGTTACCCTGAAGTGATGAATAGCTGAAATGAACTTTCAACAGCTTATGGGGTTGTTTTTTCTGAAATAATTATATTGTGTATCACCAAAATTCCTGGCCTTTACAATAAATTATCACAAGACGAGCAAAATACTACATTTCACTACAAAATACAGGAAACACAAAATCTCAATTTATATTTTTTGGCATTAAGAAGCTCAGTTGGATTGGAGGAATAGTAATTAAAAAGCATATCCAGTGCCTACAAAGGCATCAATTTCAATATCAAATATATTCTGTTACAAGAAAAAAAATAAATAATCATACTTCCATTCAAATATGGAGCAGCAAAATAAATTTTTATACTTATCTTGGTTCTAATCCCAGACATGCTGGTAACATTACTTTGAGTACTAGTGGACATTTTGCTTAGATGGGGAATGCAAGATAAGCTCTTCCCATGTACAGCCAGGCCTATTAAAAATAGCAGCACTAAGACTCTGAGGGAATAGAAATCTTTCTCTCTTCCATGCAGATGACAACAAAATTCTTATTTTGCAAAAGTGACATACATAAGTCTTTTCCTCTCAAAGTCATCTTATGATGCATCGCTCACTTGATCATATAAAGAACATGTATTCTTTGTTTTCTCACCTGACTCCAGACCACCTGAAGAAGAAGACAAATTAGGAGTGCAGACACAGAAAACCAACCCATGTTGTACCCAGTCAGCAGGTGCATGGAGAGAGTTTCAGACCAACTTGGTATATAAAGCGGTAAATATCATAAATCAAAACCTTTGAACTTTCATTAACTATTAACTTATATACTTTTTCCTTGCTCAGTAAGCAAAGTCCATCATTACCATATTTCAATAACTAACATACACTTATAGCATAACATATAACATATAGCACTGCTGTGAGAAAAAGTTTTGGACACAAACTGAAGTACTGGATAAAATGGACACAAAAAAATGGAAATTTAAAGAAAACGGATACATTTAAATACAGGAAATTCCATCTAAATACAATAAACCCTCTTTGTTTTCTAAGGGTTTTTAAGCACCAGAACATGTTGCCCAGAGAAGTTGGAGAGTTTCCATATTTGGAGACAGTCAAAACCCAACCAGACACAGCCCTGAGCAACATGCTGTTAGCAGGGTTATTGGACTAGGCAATCTCCAGAGGTGGCTTCCCACCTCAACCATCCTTTGATTCAGTGAATGAAACTTTGAACGACTGGAAGGTAGTGAGACTCTTGGCAAGCCTTCTATTTTTTGACAGAAAGGCAAAGTAGGATATGTGTGCACATTATGTCAGCAACAAAATTTCAGTATCTTGCTTTTAGAAAAGGCAATGCAAATTATATAAATATATATATATATGTAGGTATAAATACATTAGCAACAAAAGGAGGGCTAAAGAGGAAGTCCCAGTTGACTAGAGGCTAGCAAATGTGATGCTAGAAGGGCCTCTACAAAAAGGGCTGCAAGGAGGATCCAGGTAAATACAGGCCTGTCAGTCTCACCTTGGTGCTGGGGAAGGTTATGGAGCAGAATGATCTTGAGTGCCATCATACAGCACATACAGACAACCAGGTGATCAGGCACAGGAAGGCAGCCAGCCCTGTTTAATATCTTCATCAATGTTCTGCATGAGGGGAATGAGTGCACCCTCAGTAAATTTACAGACAACACCGTGGGCAGGAGCATTGACTTGCTTGAGAGTAGAAAAGCTTTGCAGAGTGATCTGGACATGTTGGATCGATGGATTGAGGCCAATGGGATGAGGTTCAATAACGCCAAGTGCTGGGTCCTGCACTTGGGTCACAAGAATCCCATGCAGCACTACAGGCTTGGGGAAGAGTGGCTGGAGAGTTGCCTGGCAGAAATGGACCTGGGGGTTTTGGTCGACTACTGGGTGAACATGAGACAGCAGTGTGCCCAGGCAGCCAACAGCATCCTGGCTTATAGCAGAAATAGTGTGGCCAGCAGGGCTAGGGAAGTGATTGTCCTACTGTGCTCAGCCTTGAACATTGTGTCCCCTACAGTAGGGACATTCCAGAGAGGGACAATGAAGCTGGTGAGGGGTCTTGTGAACAAGTCTTACGAGGAGAGGCTGAGGGAGCTGGGTTTGTTCAGTCTGGAGAAAAGGAGACTGAGGGGAGACCTTATTGCTCTCTATACCTACTAGAAAGGAGGCTGTAGAGAAGTGGATGTCAGTATCTTCTACTNAGACAGCAGTGTGCCCAGGCAGCCAACAGCATCCTGGCTTATAGCAGAAATAGTGTGGCCAGCAGGGCTAGGGAAGTGATTGTCCTACTGTGCTCAGCCTTGAACATTGTGTCCCCTACAGTAGGGACATTCCAGAGAGGGACAATGAAGCTGGTGAGGGGTCTTGTGAACAAGTCTTACGAGGAGAGGCTGAGGGAGCTGGGTTTGTTCAGTCTGGAGAAAAGGAGACTGAGGGGAGACCTTACTGCTCTCTATACCTACTAGAAAGGAGGCTGTAGAGAAGTGGATGTCAGTATCTTCTACTAGGTAACAGGTGATAGGACAAGAGGAAATGGTCTCAAGTTGCACCAGGGCAGGTTTAAAATGTTTATTATTTCTTCACCAAAAGGGTTGTTGAGCATTGGAAGAGGCTGCCTGGGGAAGAGGTTAAGTCACCATCCCTAGAGGTATTTAAAAGATGGGTAGATATGGTGCTTAGGGACACAGTTTAATGGTGGAATTGGCAGTGCTAGGTTAAAGGCTGGACTTAATCTTAAAGGTCAGACTTAAAATCAAAAGTCATTTCCAAGCCAAACAGTTCTATTCTAGGAAATGATTATGCAAAATTAATAACGCTTCTCATACTGTTTCACATGCCAGAGCTGATAAGAAAGCTGATAAGTAATGAGGGCACCAAAGCAATTTCTAGCCTATCAGATCCACTCTTACTTCACTGCTGATCCACTGAGAAGCAGCCATTGTAGATACTGTTATTCTTATAATGTATAGGGGTTTTCCACAAAAGTAACAATAAGTATTGTAAACCTCTACCCACCCGTAGCAATGGTGCCAATTATTCTCAAATTGGTGATATTTGGGAGGTTGAAAAGCTTTATTTAATTTTTTTATTTTTTCAGTATTCTTCTGGAATATATACTTCTCAGTCAGTGGAATCAGCTGCTCAGTCAGTGGAATCAGCTGCCCAGGGAGGTGGTGGAGTCACCCTCCCTGACTGTGTTTAAGAGCAGATTAGATGTGGTGTTGAGGGATCTAGTGTAGGGGAGAACTTGTAGAGTAGGGCTGATGGTTGGACTTGATGATCCCAGGGGTCTCTTCCAACCTAAATGATTCTATGATTCTATGATTCTGCAAGTTCATCAGTCCTTGAATGCTGCACAGTCATCTTCAGCTGCTGGAAGTTCTCCTTTTGGAGCCTCTCTAGGTTAGTTTGGTTATGTCCACAGTAACAAGCACTTCAAACCAACTGGAGCAAGTCCATACATTGAAACCTGTTGTGTGGAGAACCTGGCATCTACACGGTTTCCATTTCAAAGGTGTTTACTTCAGACTGGTTCTCATTTGATCCCAAGAACTGGATGCCAGTGACAGCATCTGGGCTGCATTAGGTGGGAATCTGAAGAACATATTCTGATTTAGTTTCAAGCCAAAGGAATTCAGTTTGGACACTCCAAAACTGCTCTGTGATGTGAACTAAAGCATGGTAAATGGGAGTGATAATGACAATGACACTTGCTTAAAAAACACATCCCTGATCAAAACTAAAAGGCTAGTGTATCTACACCCATTATTCCTTGATTACAGTATCTTACAAGTGTTTTCTTGTGATGGTGGAATATAATGAACTCAAAGAAATAAGACATTTTTTGTCTTACTAATTGGTGTTGTAATAAAGTCTAAAAATCTGTTTTTCTACTTCTTTGGTCCCTTTTATATGCAAGCAGTTAATCTCTTCCTCCTTCCCACATCCCCACTTCTAAGATGCATCAACCAGCACTGAGACCTCACACCAACATCTTTGCAATAGGAGACAGGAGGATGATATTCCTGTCACAAAGAAGCACTGTATCAGCCTCTATGTCATGACCATTACCGCCCTCAGGACTGGCTAAAAAGTGAGTTACCCAAAGAAAACACTAGAAGTTGTTGGAATGGGCATATAGTAACACCAAACAGAGAAGGCATGAAAGTTATATGCTGACCCTACATCATAAAATACAGTCTCTATGCACATTCTTTTCACACTGATTTTTAATTAGTTGAACAGAGAGTTTTGACACCTCAACCAGTCATCTGGTATAATAAAACAAGATGCGATAGATAGATAATATAAATTAAACAATATGTGAACAACAGGATGTCAGGACTTTTTATGTCAAGAACTCCTGCCTTAATTTCAGTGCCACCCATGAGTAGCTAAATGTTTTTTTTCACACATATTGAGGATAAAGTAATAGATAGGCAGTCTTAAGGAAGTGGGGTTTTTCTATCTGATCATGGAAGATTGTTTCTACAGACATCTACTTTTGTGGCCACATTCTCTACAATGACAAACATCTTGCTTTATCACTCACTTACTATGTTCAGGTAATATACTTACCCCTTATTTTCCTGAAGGGTTTTGTTACATGACTGCTTGCATTTTTCTTTGAAGATGAAAAGCACTATAGCTATATCATACTTCTAAGACCAAGGCCCAGAGTAAGAAATAACCAAGTATTACTGGCGATGAATTAATAAAGGATGGTACAACTTGAGTAGACAGTGTGCATTTTCAGTTGTACTAAAAGAGCAGCAGTCTTAGATCCTGTCTTCATTCTAGTTACTTGCCACATAACAGCCAAAAGTCTTGCACATCCTGTCTTGATACAGTCAGGGATCTGTGGAATTCAAGGATGTTATTTCCAGGTAGAGTCCATCAGTGTCCCGACTACAAGCTCTATATCTGAGGAGAAGTAAAAACATTAAACACAAAGCAGAAGGCACAGATCTTTAGCTGGTTGATTGCTTTTTCCTTTCTTTCAATTCTTTGCCTTGATCGTGTTTCACAACTTTCATGGGTGCTACCTAATGAGCCCTGAGTAGCTGTAAGAGACACCTGTAAAATTTGAGCTTTTGCCAGCCAATTACATTTCTTTCCCCATAGTCACACCGCTAGCAGAAGCAATGAAAAGGAAAGATATCAGAACTTCTGTGGAGCTTGCTGCAGATCTGCTCCAGTGACCACTTGGATCTCCTGCTGAGCTTCACTTCAGCAGCGCCGGAGAGATGGGGAGCACCATGGAGCAGAGAGCATGTTCCCTTGGACTGGCACTGTCTCTTTGTGTCTGCCCAGTAGCACTGGGGCTGCTGGGTGCTGCTTATCTGCTGCCTTGTTGCAGAAGGAACATGTCAGGCATGACCCTATGCAGATGGGAAACACCACCTGCTTTAGTCTTCTTCATAAAGTATGTCTGCAGATAACACTCTGGGAAGAGACAGTAATGGGGGCAAAGAGAATGGAAAAAAATGAGTGACATACAGGAGAGTGAGAATGCTCTTTTTAAAAGCCAAAGGAACTTAATTTCAAAATTCATTGTCAGCTAACCACAGGGAACCATAAACCAACTAAAAATAGTTCTATACAGACGGATTTTCTAGCATTTTTGTAGGTAGTTTCACATTTGAACAGGTTTGTTGATCTTCTGCATTTCAGCACAGATGCTTTGATAATTTTGCTATTGGTATGCTGCTCAGTGAACAACAGTGATTCGTGATTGCTTGTTGACATTTGGGTGGGACCTGACTGATCATGAGTTTCAATGTCAACTTCAAGTGATATGAATTCAGTAAATAATCTTGAAAAGTGCTGGCTTGTAGAGCATTATGTACCTCACTTAGCAGTGCTTATAGACCAAATGTAGTAGGAGGATATTCAAATGGTGTGTTATTCTCAGCAGGTTGTTCCTTGCTCAGTCCAAACTTCCTGCATTATCTTGCACAAATTAGTTTCACTTTTTCAGTTAATCTCCCAAACAGAGATAACATTACAATATTATCTCCTTGGCGATGAGGCAAAAGCAGCAATGAAGATAAGCGTTGTCAGATAAACCTGCATGATAAGAGACATTCAAAGCCAACAAGTTTCAGGTTCAACACCCAAGTATTTCAAGTCGGGGAAACTCCAGTGTTTACAAACCTAGCAGGCATCATAGAGACTATAATGTAAAAAAGTGAAAATTAAAGCAGGTGTCAAAAACAAGTCTTCCATCTTCCTGCAGAGGAAGAAACAAGACATGTTTACTTGAAGCTATCAAGAAAATGAAGCAGACCTCCAGTTTCTCCCCACTGCACAGCTATGGGTAAATTAAAAAGCAAGGTTAAAAGCAAGCAGCAGAAGGCAGGCCGTGTGACATTGCCCCCCTGACTGCCCACTGCCACTTCAGACAGGTACTTTCACCCCTGCACTTTCTATTGTGTGAGAAAATAGGGTTTCACAAAATACATACTTATACAGGATTACACCTCTCCCCCTTTCACGGGAATCTAAATCATGTCCAACACGTTTTCCCAGAAGTATATTTCATGATACATACAAATCAGATCCCAGTGTGAAACACACCATGACTAGTATGAGGCTACTGAAGTGGCTGTAGCTGGCCACTAAGTATCATGCCACTCCAGAAGCATACTCCAGGGATACCCAGTTCTCTCCGAGATGACAGAGCACGAGCCTTAGCTAGAGGGATTTCTCTCTTTATTCCAGACACCGGTAGCAACCCCAAACCACTGAATGTCCGCCCAAAGAACAACTTAAAAGACTTAACTAATACAAAGAGATGATGAAGCGTACCTGTATTTGGCACCAGGCAGGTCTCACCACGGCAGCTGGGAAATGCAATTAGCGAGGCCGCTGACATGAGTGCAGTTTCAGAAAGCAGAAAGTCAAAAATAAGCCCATGGGCTCCTTATCACAGAATGCGACAGTCCTCAGATGCCCCCGTGTGATTCCTACCCGCACTGCAAGGCTTTGGTTCTAAAGACAACCTCTAAAGAACGTGTGCCTGGGGAAGGAAGGAAAGGCCTGGCAGGTACGTGGACATGAACATGTTACATGTTGTGTTCACTTGAGAATTGGGGTAAATCAGTTCTGCCCAGAGCAGGGTCCTAGAGGAATGCAGCTTACTCACCACAGGCGATCAATCACACTCGTAAATTTGTAAGTCTGAGGTTTTAAAGTAAATTAGAAATATTATTCTTGTAGATTGAGATGACCTCCTCTTAACCCCAAAAATATATATAAGATTTGTGATGTTTTAAGAAAGGTAACAAATACAAATCCCGTATCTAAAAGTATCTCAGAATACAACTATGTAGTGAATCACTAATACTGACTCAGAGACAACCCAAAAATATTCAGTGCCCTCTTGTGGTTTGAATTATGAAAGAAGAAAAATTCATAAAACAGACTGCTGAACGGTTTGACAACCAGACAAAACACTGAACAGAGTCTCCCAGCTGAGGTGGCTCAGAAATCACACCTTCTGTGACACTACAGCCAGAATCGTGACCCTGGAGAACAAAGCTACCACCTTCCTACTGTCTTCTGCCCGTACTAGAAACGAACAACATACTGCAAGGCTTTCCAGAAAACAAGTTCCTGTTACTGTCAGAGAGCAGGTCTGCCTGGGATGTTTGTAATTTTAAACATCATCCTGGTCTCTCAAAAAAAAATATCCTCCTCTCAGAGAATACAACAAAGTAAATGCTTCTAGTATTAAATATATATATATAACTCTGGTAAAACGTTCAGATTCTTTCAAACTGCAAACACACGCTGACAAATACAAACTCCTCCAAGCCATGGAAGTAAACATGGCAGGCAAACTCGAAAAATTATTGATGCAAAGTTTCTTAATTACTCTATTTACCCCTGAGGCTCACACCAGCCCCGATATTGAGGCTACAGCCAGAGGAGCTTATAAAACATACAGAATATGAGAAAATAACATCATCTTAGCTATTTAATTGACGATTACTTTAAAAGACAGAAAGGGGAGCAGGAGGGAAACATGTAGCTTAAATGTATGACAATTGCTGTAGGGAAATATATACAGAGGGAAAAAAAAAGAGTAGAGAAAAACACTAGAGAAAGAATATAAAGAGTAAGGAACACTTTTCTCAGTGACTAAGTGTCCTCATAAGCTTAAGCAAGTTCATAAAAACAGTATTCTGTCACCAAGCCCTTGGAAATGACCTGCAGCTCCATGGAGCTGAGGAACGCATCCTAAAGAGGATTGAAAGCAAAGATTTCAAATGGAATTAGATGCTTTCCACAAAATATATGAAGCAGCAATGACTGGTTTCCCCCTTCCTTTTCTTTTTTTTCCTTCCCCTCCAACTTCCTAACAGCCTGGGGGTGGTGGGAGAATAAGCTTAAATTTTACTTTCCTGGCTCTTTCTTGATCATATCTACAAAAAGTAGATATATGACTCAGGGGGAAATGGGGAACAGGATAGAATAGGGCTGGAAAACAGGAGAAAACTGATCTTTCCCAAAGCAGACCTCCAGACTGAGGAGTGTAAGAAACATTACAGACCTTACTTAGGAGGGAGAGGTGGGGAAGTCTTTGCTTCAACCCTAGTACCAGTCTGGCAAATTCACTAGGAAGTGGCATTTTTAACATTACTGAAAAGAGAGGGCTGGAATTTTGTCTCCTACATGTTTTCAAACACAAAGAGCAAGTTTAAACACACACTGTTCTAAGAACACTCAGTGGTACTAGTACCCTCTCATTGCTAGTTTGTCAAATTCGAAAAGAACCCTGAAGATGCCTTTGTCAGATATTCCTGTGGCTCTGCCTGCCTGCAATGAAACAAGTGTGGCTGCCGGGCTGGAATGGCCTGCCCAGGGAGGTGGTGGAGTCACCGTCCCTGGCGGTGTTCAAGCAACTGGACGAGGTGCTACAAGCCATGAGTTAGTGGCTTAGTGGGTAGTACTGGTGATAGGAGGATGGTTGAACTAGATGATCTTGTAGGTCCTTTCCAACCTTGTGTTTCTATGATTCATAAATGGCACAGCATTTAGAAGACATAACGAAACACACCAGTCTTGGGAGCACCTGTGAATTAGTGTGTCTGTTTCAGCATAACACTGGAACAGGCTGCCTAGGGAAGTGCTTGAATCCCCATCCCCAGCAGTATACAAAAGATGGGCAGAAACAGTGCTTAGGGACACGGCTCAGTGGTGGTTTTGGCAGTTTTAGGTTAATGGTTGGATTTAACGATCTTAAAGGTCCCTTCCAACCTAGACAGTTCTATGATTCTATAAAACAAGACATAGAAAAGATACACAACGTACTTTTTCATAGCAGAGTCCTCCCATCCACTCACACATTCAAATCTCACCAGACTCAGAAGGCTGATCTCAAGAGTGACACAGGAATGTTTCCCAGACACAGAAAACCCTCCAGCCCTGAATACCTGTCAGAAGAGGGCCTGGGTGCCAGTCCCCCTCTCCTCCTGGGAAGGAAGCTCCTGAACTGGAGCAGGACAAGGAGTTCTGCAGAGCTCACGTATCCTATAACCCAACATGCTGCCCATGACAATTAAACACATTGAGTGCACTGTCTCTAAATAATGAAACATGCATTGATATAGTACAAGAAAATGAAATGGAATCTCTAACACAGGGCTTATAACCGGATTTACAAGAGACAAGAATCCGTTCAGAGCTCAGAAAATTACATTCTAATGGTAAGGAACAATAAACTAATAAAAGGTAAATTTCCACATTTTTTGCTATATTTCTAGCATTCAAAATAAGACATTAACTCAATTCATAACCATACTATCATCTGTATGTCCTTAGAATGTAAGGGCACAAAAAATAACCACAGGGTTTTTCAGCTGAGAAATAGAGGACAGAAGGATAAATCATCCAGATGTGGCTCTGCTGGTCCAATAATGCAACCAGCTCCAACTTACTGACAGTTCCTTCCTCAGAATAAACATTACCTCTTCTTAGTAAATCTGCCTTCAAAGAAAGTTTTGCTATTGGTCCCAAGTGCTACCCACTCTCCCTTCTTTTAGGTTATTTTTTTCTATTATAACCACATGGGGCAGCAACATATAAACACGGAAGGCAGAAAAGAAGCATGAATGAGCTTTGGCCAACCTATCATCTTCTCTCCTCCTGGAAAGATCTGAAAATCTGATGTAAGGTGACTTGTCAGCTCAGGAGAGGACCATGAGCCGCAACTCATCGGTTCCAGCAGCACACGCCCAATTCAAGTCATTTCAAGTGTGAAGCCACACAACTGCCCACACACTTAAATTTAGAAAGCATCTGAAAGGAAGAATAGCATCAAGGGGACTGATCATCTTTATTATGCAACAGAGACAAACAGAAAATAAAATACTTTAATAGGAGAAAAAAAAAATAGAAGGTACAATTCAAACATAATATACCATATTAAACCAGTACACAATGCAGTGTGAACACAAAACCATTGTTAAACAGCAATCTTCTAGTAAAGATCGCACGTGTTGAGTACAAGCATCACCCATCACAAATACACAGCTTTTTGTGCATATCTGAGTTTCAGTGAGAAAGATCATGACCAGCAGCAGCATATTGGAATAATTGTTTCACTTTCCTCAAACGCTCACCAAGTGAATGTACTGGATGCAATCTCTTCATATTAAAAGTATAAAATCTTAAGCAAGGCAGCGCCTGCCAATACAGATTTTAACAAATGCAAATAAAGAGGATAAACATCTTGCAAGGTTTTTTTATCCTATTGCATTTATACACATTCGTTGCTTTAAAATGCGCATTTCAGTCTCTCGACATTTAAACATGACTAAAATGCGCAGCAAGTATGCATCAAGTGACAACTAATTATTGCTATAGAAAAATTTGTTTCCCAGAGTTTTAAAATAGATGTAATTTCATCTGCAATGCTCAAGATATGTTCAAGTAATAGAAATAGCTAGTTCCAGTGTCCATGAGGCATTCTGAATCTGTATTGGCTGGAGGCATTTATTGCCAGATCATATAAATATTTTATTGAATCTAAAAAAGTTAACTAAACGTACAGGTAACTATTAAAATCCTTAGGAAATGTATGCAGTAATAAAGCCACCACGGTACGCGCTCTTATTTTAAAAAGCTAAAACTTTAGCATCAGGCTACCTTGAAATTCCTTTCTGTCAGAGGGTGCTATTTCATAGTTGGCTTTATAGAGGAGAAAAAGAAAGGAGAGAGTCCCAACAGCCCTTGCAGTTGGATCAGTGAACCGCTCCAAATCAGTCCGTGGTCCCACAAGCACTAGAGCTGACAGACAAGTGAGAATAGGCAGACAGGAGTACCGGGGGCAAACTGGGAATTTGGAGTACAAGATCGAAGCATGGCCTGCTGCCAAAACACTGTATTAAGCCCGTAACAAAACGCAAGACGTGTTCAGTTGATATAAAAAGGATATAAACTTCAGACATTTCTGAAATAGTCAACTTTCTCTGCGTTTTAACCAGTTACGCCTTCAGTAATGTTTTATACTCTCAAAGACCAGAAACACTAAGTCAGAGAGTACAGTGTCTCAGTTCCAACACTCAACATATTGGAATTAAGAATCAGTTCTGACACCCATTATATTGCAGAATGAGGCATTTCAACCTTCCCAGTTCTCGAATATGAAATACTCCAATATTCAAAGAATAATCAAAACCTCTATTTGGAGAGCAAATGGGAGCCAAGACACGAGAAAGAGATTGGACTTTGGCTGCACAACCAATATTATTACACATAAGTCACCAGATAGTGTAGGAAAGATACTGGGGATGTTCTCCACCATGTATACAGCACCCATTAAGAACAGTAGTTTGACAATGGGCTGTGGCGACACAGGATGAAGAGTCAGTCCTAAAAGGTGTACATTCGGAACAGTCTCTAGTTAAACCTACAAAATACATTAACTGTGCAGCTTGCTTTCTCCTTGTCCCTATTAATATTAAATAAAAGACCTGGACAGTTCTTTTACAAGTAGATTTTCCATTTAAATTCAAAATAGCATTATTGCTCTTCCCCCCCCCTCCCCCCAATTTTAATGACAGTCTTGCTGGGAATGTGGAAATCTAGAACAGGCACTCTCAAAACATGTTAGTAACTATTTTAGAGCAAGTTTTTCTTGCAACTGTTTCTTCAAGGCCTTTGGATGCAGAAGATATCCAAGTTTTAAGCAGTCTTACCAAAAGAAACAATTTCACTTTTCTGAGTGTTGGCAAGTCTGAAGCCAATTAGTTCTGTAGTTACACAGCATCCCATGAAAGACAAAACAGACCAAATTTGAATTCCAAGTGCAACAACAGAAGTTCTTAAAAAGCCAAGAGAATGAAAATCTAGCTGCTCACAGTCATACACTGAAAAAAAGTATACTTTTTGCATGTCATCTTGAATTGTTCAGAAGGTATGCCAGGGGACCATCTGCCCTAGCAGTTAAGAGTACAGGGAACACTCCTCACTCATCACTTCAGTAAGTGAGGGTCCTATTTCACTTATGCTCCAAAAAGGGAAATTCTATAATAATTATGGAATTATTCCTAAACAATGGCATCATTCTTTCTCAATGAAAGGTGACAAAAACCTGCTCTGCACTGTTGATCTATAGAAACCAAGTATTTTTATATTTCTTAAGTAGTTGTTATTTTCATTCACATAGTAACAGTAAAAAACAAATCACAACATCAAATAAAACTTTGTCCTTGGGCAGAAGGAGAAAAAAACCTTATCATCCAGTAGGTATCTTAGCAGATGACAGCTGAACTCAAAGAAACAACACTGCAACAGAGCATCTTTGCATGTCTTTCCAAAGATGCTACTTTCAAAGTTGGTTTTATGAATTAAAAATATCTGACAATAATAAAAGAAACTGTGTAATTAAGAGAGTTGTAAAAGTTAGAGAAAATCAAGACAACAGCGAGAAGTTCAAAACCGGTCCCGATTTCCACAGAGACAGATCTCAGTAAAGATGTGAAGTTTGAGTTTCAGCAAAATCATTTATGAAAAGTCCTTATGAGCATGGAAAAAAGTTAAGCCTGAAAAAATGATTACTGAATACCATTTGCATTAATATACACTTCAGATCACCAACAGAATTACTGTATTTTTTCTCTCAGATAATCAGCAAGATGAAGAGGGCTATACTTTAAAAGTTCACATGACAGGATTCTTGAACTGCATTTTGGTATTGGGCTTCTTCATCAAGCTGAAGATTCTAAACAAAATGAAAACATCATCAAAATGGACAAATGCTCAAGATGTACCACAGTCCCTAGTTTAATCATTCATTTTCTACATTTCTACCTAGGAATTGGCACCTAGATGAAGACTCTCCATCTTTACGTGTACTGGATGCTTGTTTATGTTGCACAATAACTTTTGTTTAGCCAAATCCCAAGATACCTGAGACAGGAGAAGAATCAGAAGAGTGGGACAAGTCTCATTAAGCAGAAGGGTCTTCTCTCCCTGGCTCAATGACATTACAGAATAGCCAGCTCAGGAAAGCTGACTGTGGCATGCAACTCTTGTAACAGGGCTTCCAACCAGCCATAACATTTTCCATTAATAAAAATAAAATGTGATCCCCAGACAGCAATAACTGTTGAAAATGTGCTGCTTAAAATGAGACAGCAAACACATATAACAAAAGATGGGTAGTTAATCCTGCTACTTTTGAAAAGCTATCTGCTTAGCTGCTAATACGCCAGAGCAATACACCTTTGTAGTGCAATTCTGGCAGCTTCCCCAAATCAAAATTCCAATCACCAGTTCTACATCCTCAAACGTGCAAGATGCACTGATATTGAAGAGCCCAATTTCCTGTATGAATTTCCTAGCTCTTCATGACTTTGTCACAGATCACTTAACACAAAGAAAACATGCATCATCTTTGCCATCTCTAGTCAGTGAGGCTGTCTACACCTCAAATACTATGCTCGTCCCACACAGTGCTCAAGCAGTGTACCCCAAAGCCTGTCAAACTCTGTTGAAACAACACAAACTCTCCTGCTCTCTGGTGGAGAACTCATCTGGTTGGTTTGACTTAAGATCCACCCAGTGACTACATCTGTGCATGTAGATCTGCATCTACTCCAGGGTCATTTACTCCAAGTGAGCCTGAAAGAAGGCACCCAGAGCAATGATTTAATGACACATCTCTTTTTCACATTGCAGCCTCTCTTGGAACATACCAGCAGAGAGGTGGTGGCAGCAATACCCACTAGTCGAGATACACTTTGAGTTCTGAGAATTATGGTTTGGCCATTTCTGCCATGAAAGGTCAAAAATGTCAATTAAACAGAGTAGCATCTATTTTATTTCCCCCAGAAGTAGCAGCAATAAACTGCTCTGGAAGAACAAGTAGAGCACATTGAGCACACTATGCTAAAGAATTAAGTTACCAGTTTGGAGTAGAGCGGAATTGTTGACAACACCTATTCCTGGTAGCACTTCATGTTGGTAATGGAAAGCTTACGAGCAGATAGGCCTCTGTACAGAGCAGGAACATAGCATGTCCAGAGCACAAACAAGTTTGGTATAAATTTTTTATTTGGCAATTTTATTTAGGGATTAAAAAAAAAAAAGTTACCATTTATTCCCCTACACATCAAAGAAGAAAAAGCTTACCACAAATTCTCCGTAGTCAAACCGGTGTCTTAGATTTAGATGGCTAACAAGATTTCTAGTAACCTGGTTAGTATCTGCCCAAGGAAGAGATACACAGATAGGACAGATCTGAATTTGGAGGGGAAGGGGAAAGAGAGAGAATTAAAAAAAAAAGTTATTGGCAATACAGAATGCATTAAAGACATGGTCTACAGGAATAAGTAGTCTATTACCCATCCACTACCAAAATACAGTGAAGATGTTCACATAAAATCATAATTCTAAGTGTTCTTTCCCTCAACTGTGCAACATTCAAAAATTACATTTCAACTTGCCAAATTTCTTAGGAGTGTTTGTCTTAGGAGTGGAAGATTATATGGTCTGTCTGGCACACTTTTGGTCAATTTTCGTTGCTTAAAATTTAGAAAAGAATGCAATTACTGCATCCTACGTATTGTTGGGAAGGATTTTCATACAACTGAAATCATCAAGTAAGCTGAAAGAAAAAAAACAGCCAGATTAAAAGACTAGAAAACCAAACAGATTTTTCTCCTTCACTCCCTTTGATAACCTTAGATGATGTTTCAAGTAACAGTAGGTTTCACATGAAACAACAGTTATGTTACTAATGGCGTTCTATGGAAACAGTTCTGAATTACTAAATGAAGAAGAGTACGTGTCAGGCTCAAAACCTGAGTTTGTTTCACGTCAAGATTAATGAGACAGCTAAGTCAGAAATGTCTTGGAACCAACAAGAAGCTGGACAAGAAACAAATGAAAGTCACTCCTCAAGTTAATGCACTACATTCAATGCATTGTTTTCCTCAGACCACAGCGATCTTCACAGATATAGACTAGCTACTGCACATTTTAAATTGGTCACATAATTATCACAGAAGTAGCTTAAGAAGCATACATAAGCAACTCTACTTACTACAGGAACTATCTGATAAAGATGTCTATTATTACAGTGATCCAGCAAACGTTGTCTGGTAAAATTGGACTCCTGACACAAGGGGCATTTGAAAGTTGGATGTCCACTGTGAACAGAAATACACATTATTAAACAGAAGAGAGAGCTTTAGAAGTAAAATTACAATAAGATTAAGTCATCTGTCATTTTGTCATTATTTTCCCTTATTTTTCTAACAACCCTACCACTACCCTCACTGACATAATAGCACATCTAATGGACTTCCACCGCTACTTCCAAGTTGCAATTTTAAAGCACATTTATTATTTGTGTACCTAAATTCAGTCTTCTGAGACTTGGACTTTAGAAAATTCTTTTAGTTTCAATTGCAAATGTACCCTGTTCTTACTGGTAACATCTTTTAGTTCAAATCCTTCAGCAAAGTACTGGAAAGATAACCCATATCTAACATGCAGATGCAAATGTAGAAGAAACTGCAGGGGTTTTTTAATACCACTTTTTGAAGGTGGTTGTGGGTTTTTTTCAAGTTAGTAGAAGCTTGCACTATGATTGTCTGGATCTATTTCAATGGAAACTATAAAGAAATAAGCAGCCTACCTTGTTTCACCTTGAAGTATTTGATTATTAGCCATCTCGCCATTATCAGATATTGCATCACTCCTGCTACTTTAAATGAAGAAAAAAGAAATCCAATGAAAATAGAGATTACTTTATTTTGTTAACATTTTTTTTTTTTAGAATTTTAACAAGGCGGGGGAGATATATATGTCTCCATTAAGTCCCATGAATTTCAAGGCAAAACATATAATGGCACATATCTTAATTCCCACAACTTTTCCTTTGGATCAAGGTATGTCTCAGTGTTTGGTTACCATGGTGACCTTTGGTGGAATACTGCACAGAAGTGGTGTATAAGGCAACAGACTATAGAAAAGCGGTATATAATACAACAGAGGTTTAGTCAACAAGAATGGTAATGGAGATTACAGCCAAGTAGCTCAACACATTCTGAAACACATTAATATAAGACAGTTAGCACTTTTTAAGCTTTTTTGACTTAGGACTACGTCAATAGACATTTAACTGCCATGTGTTTACACAAATAATTTCAACTCTAGAGTGAAATAAACTTTCTTACACTATGCACAAAATAAACTCTTTCCTGAGTCAGAGGGACTGATAGGAACATTTTAGCTCTAGCTAACCCAGAAGAAACTGCTCAGACTCACTGAACATCCTAAGAACGTGAATATTTACAGTCACAAATCTGGTCACGGTACCTTTTTTTATACTTCTGTAATATTTTAAGTACAGGTGTTGTACTGTGACGTAGTCCAATAAATAGTGACATAACAACATCCAGACATTTTGGTGAAACTAAGAAAGAATAGAATAGAATAGGAATAGAAACAGAAATAGGAGTAGGATATTTCAGATGGAAGAGACCTACAACAATCATCTAGTCCAACTGCCTGAACAATTCCGGGCCGACGAAGTTAAAGCACATTATTAAGGGCACTGTCCAAATGCCTTTTAAATATTGCCAGGTGTGGGGCATCAACCACCTCTCTAGGAAGCCAGTTATGGTGTTTGACCATACTATCTGTAAAGAAATGCTTCCTAATGTCCAGTCTAAACCTCTGCCAATGCAGCTTTGAGCCATTCCTATGTCCTGTCAGTGGATACCAGGGAGAACTCAGCACCTCCTTCTCCATTTCCCCTCCTCAGGAAGAGAAATGAGGTTATCCCTCAGCCTCCTTTTCGCCAAACTAGACAAGCCCAAAGTCCTCAGCTGCTCCTCACAGGACATTCCTTCCAGCTTTGTTGACCTCCTGTGGACACACTCAAGGACCTTCATATCCTTTTAAAATTGTGGGGCCCAGAACTGCACACAATACCCTAGGTTAAGCAGCATCAATGCTAAATACAATAGGACGATCACCTCTTCTGACTGGCTGGTCATGCTATGTCTGATGCACTCTGGGATGCAGTTTGCCCTCATGGCTGCCAGGGCACACTGCCGACCTGTATTGAGCATGCTGTTGACCAGGACCTCCAGATCTCTTTCTGCAGAGCTGCTCTTCAGCTACTCCTCTCCCTATTTACACTGGTGTCTGGCTTTACTCCATCCTAGGTGCAGAAACCAGCATTTTGACTTGTTAAATTTCATCCCATTAATCATAGCTCAATGGTCCAATCTATTCGGATCTCTCTGCAAGGCAACCCATCCCTCCATAAAACCACCAGCACTTCCCAGCGTGGCACCATCAGCAAACCTGCTAATGGTGCATTCAACTCCTACATCCAGGCCATTGATAAATATATTTAACAGGACTGGCTCTGGAACCAAACCCTGAGGTGGTGGTGACCCCTGGCGATGGGTTGCCAGCCACATATAGCCCCATACATCACAAACCTTTGAGTTCTGCCCTTCAGCCAGTTCTTCACCCAGTGTGCCATGAACCTGCTCATCTCACAGTTGGGTAACCTTTCCAGAAGGATGCTGCGAGGGACACTATCAAAAGCCTTACTAAAATCCAGAAAAACTCCATCTACCCCTTTCCCTTCATCCACTAGGCAAGTGACCTTGTCATAGAAGGATATGAAATTAGTTAAACAGGACTTTCCCTTTGTGAACCCATCTTGACTGTGCCTGGTGACTGCATTATTCTTTAAATGCCTTTTAATAGCACTCAGTATAATCTTCTCTGTAATTTTCCCAGGAACACTGCTGAAACCAGTTCTGCTAACAGTTTAAAGTTCCACTTGCAATATATTGATGGGTTGAAAACCAAACACAGAGAAGTTTAGACCGCTAAAAATAGAAAACAGATGTCAAAAGAAAGTAAACAAAGGAGAGGTTACATATAATAAAGCTCTGTAAAACTATTATGTAGAAAAAGGTCTTCAAAAATAAGCAAAAATCCTCAAGCAAACCAAACATCAGTGAGAAGGGATGAAAAAAACTTCTTTAGCTTTGCTGCCTGAAAAACAAGTGGTAAGTGGCATTTGTACTTTATGGTGTATAACACACTGGAGGTCCTTATACTTTTCATAAGAGATCAGTTCAAACTAAATTCAATCAGAAAGCAAAAGCTTGCACGGTAGTGTTTGGAAACAGGATACCCACTGAAACAGACTTAGGGAAGGAGTGGGGAATAAAAAGAGGAGGAAACCTCCCTGGGACTAAATATTATGAAATTTGTTACACAGTAAACTGCTCAAATGCTGTCAAGGCAGTGAAAGCAAGCTGCAAATACTATATACTCTTTAGGAGAGTCCCTAGGAGACATTCCAAACCATCAGGTAGAGATTTTCTTCCGTTTGCTAAGAGTAAAGAAAAAGACCTGGAAAAACTGTCATTTTCTGAAGGACTAAAATATGGACAACAATTATTGCAAAAAGAAGGCCTGCCCTGGAAAAAGAACACTTTCCTTTGGGGGTGTGGGGAGAAGAAGATGCATTATTATACATAAAACACCCTGATTACCTGTTCCCTGTTGAATCTTGGGAAATCTGTAAGTTTGGAATAATAGAAGAAACACCATATTCATCCTGATACTTCTTACACGTTTTATAATGCTGTCTCATCCATGAAAATCTAACCTGTAAATGAAATGCCAAATTATTGAAATCCAGGGACAGAAGGAAGAGACAATTCTGTCAACAGAAAGCAATGCATGCAGGAATTATTTTGACATCATATGCAGAAGAAACCAGAACTTGTGTCTCCCCTCTCAGCATGAACACTTTCTTCCCCATCGGGAGATCTTCATTTCTTTTTTCCACAGAGCCTCTGGCACCCTGTGAGACTGGAAAATATTCCTATGCCCCAAGCCCCCAACAGCCAAGCAACTGAGAGAATTCTCTAGGGGGTAAAAGATGCGAGTAAACTCCATTTAACTGAAACAAAGTCACAGGAACTACACCTCCCAGATCCAGGATGAGCTACGACAGAGAGGGGCCATGAGGATGGGATAAGCCACACCGCTCCTTCAGTCTTCTCTGGCCTGCTGTTACCTGGTGCAGAGCAAAGTCTTTTTGCATTACATGTGTTCTGAGAATACAGAACTTTTCTGAGAGGAAAAAAAGAAAAAGGAGGAGGCAGGGGGAAGAAAGGTGAATGAACACCAACGCTAAGGCTGCCTATCCAGCTAAAATGCAAGGAAAGACAATGAGTTGCTCAGATTTGTCAGAAGATAGCTGGGCTGGACATGCCTTAAATCAGAATTTCAGGTCCAACAGCACTGTCAGAAAGTGCTTACAGATTTAGGGGCTGAACAAGATCGCATCTCATGCACCTGAGCCTAGAGTTCATTAGAGTTCTTCTGGGCATCCATTTTGTTCTTCCTTCCAGTTTACCAGCTTGCTATTGTTTTTCTCCCAGCTTTCCTTTCTAATGAATCATGTGGAACAAAGCAAGCGGCTCAGCTTTCCACTCGTGCTAATCTTCACATTGGCAGAACTCTGTCCCAAGTGAAATGAAATAAATGTCAAGACAACTACCTGGCGCTGATGCAATTTGACGTAAACAAAATGTGTGCCCCGAATCCTGCATCCACTTCTATCAGAAGAGAGATTACTCTTGATTTCAGTGGGAGTCACGATTTCACCCAACGTTCTGAAAATTATGACCCCTTTACAAAGGGAACGAAGGGAATGTAAACAGCCTGATGAGGAAGGGGGAAAATACACATGATCGCACTTACACCAAGAGTAATCAAGTATTTTCTGGTTTTAAATTGAGTTTTACAGTAGCTCCTCTAAGCACTTTTAATTTCCATAATTAAAGTTTCTGAGGTTTTCCATGCATCTGCAACTTTCACTTGCAGTTGTCCTAACTTTTCTTTTACCAGTTTTATAGCTATATTCAGTTTCCACATTCTTTTGGGGAAAAACTGGCACTCCACTTAAGAAGTCCTTACAGACAATACAAGATCCTCTCTCAGTTTACGTCAGACATACCTAGCAGGCACTCCATGCTTAACATATACATAAGACTTACAAAGCTCAGTTCAAACTGCTATAGGCTTTTAGCTCCAAGACAAAAATGGCACACATTAAAGAGTGCCTGGTAAAAAATAAGAACAGTTTATTCAACTTTTTGTAAAGTTTTACTCTACCTGCTTCTCACAGCATCTACAGCCCCCAGAAGCTTTCTTCATACTGTTTTCAACATCTAGAGCCCTTTTGGGATATGTTCTTTCTTTTTTAGTCACGCTCCCCCGGCAGAGAGGACAATGTGTTCCACTTTCTCTGATAGCTGTCAAGAAGCACTTCCTGCAAAACCTAAATTGAAAAGTTACCACAAACACAGTTTAGCAAAGAGAAGAGAGTTAGATACTTTGTCCTTGAAGAAAGCTGAGTGATTATCGGGGTGTGTGTGGGGGGGGAGATAGCTATCAGAATAATAGTCTACTGAATACAAATCTTTATAAGCAAAACGAAATAACGGTGCTTACAAAGAAGTGTATGGAAATTAGGGGAACTTGGCAATACACTTTAGGTAAAGATTTTACTATTTGCTGACCAGCACTCCTGAAGCATGCAGCAGATTGATCATTAATGAGGTATTAAATGGTGCAGCAGACACGTGACCCTGGAAAATCTTATCAGAGTAACTCCTGCTTATTAAGCAGTGCCGAAATACGGCAAAGCTTCCTTTAGCATGCATCTCCAGATATCTTAGTTGAACAGCTTTTGCAGCTCCTTCACTTTCTTTCCTCAGGAACCAAGGGCCAAAGCTATTCTGTTATGCTTTTTCTACAAAGCAGTGCTTTGGAACGGAAACTTCCTCTGAAAAACGCAGAGCGGATGAACTGAAGCCAGAGAGAGCAACTAAGCTACGGTCCTTGTTTGCAAACAAGCAGGGAACCATAAAGTCAAAGAGGAGAGTCAGGTTAGGTGGGTGAGGCGTCTTCACCGGCCGCGACACCCGGGGCCACCACCGACCAGACGGCTCGCTCCAAGGGCCGCCTTTCCTGCCCGACCCCTCCTCGTCGCCGGCTACAAAAGAAGGCGGCGAGGGAAGGCAGGCTGGGGCACTGCTTCCCATGCGAGCCTTGAAGCCAGCTCTCCTCGGCGGTGGCGGTCCAGTCCCGGGGTGACGACAACCTCTGCCGTCCCCCGGCGCGGCCGGCTCCAGGCCCAGGGTCTGCGGCCCGTGTTTGGGGATGGCTGAGGGCTAGGGTGAAGGCCGGGCCGGGGCTGGGGTTGGGTTGGGGGGGCAGAGAAGTAAAAGGCAGAGAACCGGCGGTAAAAGGCTGTGTGAAGGGAGCCGGGGGGGGCACGGGAGGGGTCAGCGGAGAGGAATACCCACACGTGCTGGCAGTTCGCAGTCCTCACGGGCGTTTTGAACACCTCCTGGCAGACGGGACAGTAAAAATCATCCTCGCTGAAGCATGCCGCTGCCGCCGCCGCCGCGGCTCCCTCGGCCATGGCAACACGTCAGGGCCTCTCCGTGCGGGATCGGGGACCCGGAACGAGCCCCGCCCTGGCGAGCC